>JABUQX010004302.1:0-28019 GCA_015478945.1 Trachelipus rathkii | reverse complement strand
TACGGCTTCGCGCGTTCGAGATCTACTGCAATTATACTTTCCCTATCAACGATTATGGGTTTACCGCTCTTAAGAACTACGGGCAGACTTGCGTGGTGGCGCTTTGGACATATCCAAGCATTGACGTATGGCACGCGTCACTGGCTCTCCAAGCTCCCCTCCTTGGGTTTCCTCCCTCTTGCCTCCTACTTATGTCTAGCTTTCTTTCAAATCGCTCCATATCGGCTGTTGTGATTGGCGACTCTTCTCTTTTTCTCAATAGTGGTGTTTCCTCAGGGTTCTTCTTATCTCCTACTTTATTCCTACTTTGCATTAATGATCTTCTCACATCTACCTCTATCCACTCATATGCCAATGACTTTCGACCCTTATTTCTTCAACTCATTTCAATTCTGCTCCCTTCTTTTATTCTAGAATTGCCTCTCTCGTCTTATCTTAATCTTTCCAGTCTATTCTTTGCTTGATCTGGATAGGATTTCCTGGTGGGGTCCAACCTTTGTGAAATCAAATTCTTTAAAAAACCTCAACTTCTACAAATCTCACCTCTCTAAAAACACCTTCTAACTTTCCCTATCTCTATTCAACGCTCTCTCGCTCTACCTTTGACAATAATTAAACATCCTTAGGCATAACATAAACAAAAAGTCGTTGCGAAACCTCACATCACAATTATTGCTAGGGCGGGACCGCAAAAAACTGGGAGTTCTTTTTAGACAGCGAGACTTTTTTCCTGTGCTCAGTTACTCCAGCTATACAAGGGTCTAATCCGCCCTTGTATGGAGTACTGCTCTTCATATCTGGGTGGCGGCTCTGGTTTCACCCGGATTTTGGACAGGGTCGAGTCTTAAGGCCAAAAGGCTTATAAAACTGTTTTGTACTTTCCAGCCACTTGACCCCTCATCTTGCGCGCGGATATTAGCGCTTTATCTCTTATTTCTAAGGTACCGCAGCGCAGGTGCTCGAGGAACTTACCACTCGCGTACCACCACCTTACGACGCCCTCGTCAGCACAAGGGTTGCTGTATCTGCGCACGAGGTTTTGTGTGGAAATTGGTAACTCCAGGCTATTCGCTGCGGTGCTTCCTTCGTTCCTGCCACATTTTGTTCTGTGGAATTCTCTTCCACTTCTGTGTTAAAATCTCTCGCACTTTTAAAGCCTGCGTGCTGTACTCATCTGCGTAATTACGCTAGTGGTGAACTTTTGTGTGTACTACACCCCCTCCTTGAATAGGGCTTTCTCTGCCCGTGAGTGATGGTGACAACTGTTTAAAAAGAAAAAACAAAATATATATATATATATTATTATATATATATATATATAATATATATATATATATATAATATAATAATATATATAAATATATATATTATATACTAATATTATATAATATATATAATATAATATATATATATATATATATATATATTATATATATTATATATTATATATATATATATAATATATATATATATATATATATATATATAATATTATATATATATATATATATAGATATAATATATATATATAATATATATATATATATATATATATATATATATATTAGGAGTGTACCGATAGTATCGGCATCGGTATCGGCCATTTTTTTGGGTATCGGTATTGGTTAACATGGCCGACACTTGGCCGATCTTCTTACTTTTTATGGTGTGAAGAATTATTTAGAAACTTTTAGATTCATAATCCACATGTAACACAAAAAGTTTCTTTTTTAATTTTTTTTTATTGAATCTTATATTTTTTGACGCTGAACACAAAAATGACCTTTATTTTTTTTCTATCATCGATACTTTGAGATTTATTGCAATATTTAAGTTTTGCATTTTTAAGGTTTGTTAATAAGCTTACGTTGTAGGTACTTATTACAGTTTTTTATTTGAAGGTTTAAATTTACTAACTTAAAAAAAGAATTTTTAGTTGATAAGATACATAATAATATCCCCAAAATATAAGTCAATACTTTAATATGCCATAAACATGCTTACTTTGCATTTAAAAGTGCTTTGTGGATCGTGCTTTTCTCTTGTGAATCGATTTGGCTTCTCTTATCAAAATCCACATATAATCACCCATCATGGCACTCTCCCAACGTCCCTGGTATCGCATTTCCATTGTCTGAATATCCTGGTGAAATCTTTCACCATGTTCTTCACTTGCATCACCAAAATTCTCTCGAAAAAAGGCCAAATGCGAGTTCAAATAACACACCTTTAATGACATACGGCACTCATTTTTTTAAAACAATCAATGAGCATTTTTATCAGCTGTTTTGCAATTTGGATTTTTATAATTTTCTAAAAAATCCCTGAACCACATAACGGAATGCACATCAGGCATCATTTTCAATTATGCTCTTTTTTCCTTCAATTTCAGGAATTTAAGCATATTTAAGCATGTTTCAATGAGCCTCACCCATCTTCCAAGAAAAGGAAAGAGAAAACCCTGCCTAAAGAATATATATATATTATATATATATATATATATATTATATATATATATATATAATAATATAATAGATATATATATATATATATATATAATATATATATATAATTATATATATATTTTATTAATATATATATATTATATAATATATTATAATATATATATATAATATATATATATATATATATATATATATATATATTATATTAATATTATATATATATATATATATATATATATATATATTATATTCATATATATATATAATATTATATAATATATATATATATAATAATATATATTATATATATTATATAATATAGATATATAATATATATATATATATATAGATTATATATATATATATATATATTTATATATATAAAGAAGCTTGCGACATATATTTGAAGAAAACATACGTTTCTTCTTTTATATGTCATGGACTTGTCTTAAACATTTTACTTACAGAAGGCGTGGTGAAGTAGAGGGTAGTTTTCATTATGGTTAACTGGGGTTTTGGATGAGGGAATATCTGGGTATGAAAGAGATTGCCTTCCTTTACCTTTCCCATATTTTGTAATATTCACCACATGCAGAAGTAGCAGCCATCATAGTGATTCAGTTAGCTCTCGCCATATTCTGGGAATAGCAAAGGCATTGTTTTTCAATTCCGAGAACGGAGAATATTGAGGTTGTTTTAAAATTTCCACGTATACTGAGCTCCCAATTACTTATCTTAGTCATCCAGAGTCACACCAAATTAGAGCCTGTACGCTATCCAATACTTGGTTCCCTTCACCATTTTTTTTGGAAATGTGCTTGGAACTAACATAATATCCGCACAGCATAACAAAAATGAATCTGAAACGTTTTTACAACTGTAAACTACTTGCAATTTTCTAAATGTTTATTATATTATTACTAAAAATTCTGAAAAATATCAAATTTATTTAAGTTTGGTACCTCGCCTTTCAATAATATAGTTGCACAAGAATGTATTTAAAAAAGGTATAATATAATATATATATATATATATATATATATATATATATATAATAATATATATATAATATATATATTATATATATATATATATATATATATATATATATACTGTATATATATTTCAGCGGCGATTCCAGTAACTTTTTTCTACTTGGTCTCTCTCTCTCTCTCTCTCTCTCTATATATATATATATATATATATATATATATTTAAATATATATATATATATAATATATATATTATATATTATATCTATTGATTTACCTATCTATCTATCTATATATATATATATATATATATATATAATATATATATATAGTATATATATATATATATATATAATATATATATATATATATACTATATATATATATATATATAATATATATATATATATATATATATATATATATATATATATATATAATTAAATACTTGAGTTATGGTCCCATTAAATAATTTTTTTTATTTGAACCGTTTTCTATGGCTAACTTTAATTTTAATAAGATTTTAAGCTACTTTTTATTTTTTCTTTATAATTCTAAAGTATTTTAGTAATATTTCTATTATTTTATTTCTTTTATTAAATATTTTTTGTTATAAAATATTATTTATTATGTATGAGTATTTAAACATTTTATTTATAACATAGTATTTATAAATAATTTTATACTCTAAATTAAACTAAAATTGGATATCCGAATTGCTTTGGGCACGGGTTTAGTCCTATTTTTAATGTGTTAAAAGCGTTATTTAAATAGCGGCTATTCTTCCCTGTTCTTTTCAATTTTGCATAATCTTATATATTTATTATGTAATAATTTCATTTATTTGACCAACTTTCGAAAAAAATAAGAGAATATTATCGTAACATAATGAAATTGGCAAAAATAGATAGTTTCTAAAATGTCAACTCGTGCTTAGCACGAGTTAGCACGAGTGGCAAGTGTCGCCTCTGATATATATTAATATATATATTATATATATATAATATATATATATATATAATATATAGATATATATATAGATATATATATAGATAGATATATAATATATATATATATTATATATATATAAGCTCTTAAGCATGCAATCCCCATAAAGCATTAATGGCAACTGACTTTTACTCAGCGTGATGCCGGTGACGACCCATCAAAATGAGAAGATGCCGAAATAATTACTATTATCCGTCGTAACATAAAAAACGGTCGATGCTAGAGAAAAAGCTAAAAACATATTTGGAATCTGCTAAATAACTATAAAAAACAATAAAAAATCAGAAACAAAAAATAATATTTTTTTGTTACATTGTGATAATAAACCTATTTTCGATATATAAATTGTTCTAATGAGGAATTCCTTAAGCTAGCTGAAACCCCACAAGAATGGTATCTCCGACACAGAACACCACTTCTAGAGTGCATTTAAATAGCATAACCGAGGAGCTTGCTCTGGTGACAAAAAAAAAAAAGATTCAACAGCCCTAGAATTAAGGTATATCAGCAACCCCTGGCAACAGCACTGGTAGTGACGATGGTGCGCTTTTCAGGCAAATAAACTACTGAGGATGAAAAAAAGATTTAGGATATGTTAGACTTTGATAAGTTCATGGCCGAAATTGCATTGTCATCTCATTCACCTTCAAAGGAATCACACCAAGGAACCTAATTGAAAAAAACTGAAGATACAGTCATCAAGAAGCAAAGATAATTCAAATTTGCAATCTGTAAAAGAGGGACATGAGGCTCTACGAAAACATGGAGATTGCCTACAGAAGAGAAATCCTTTTATGTGGGTGGCATGAAAATGGATGAAGGTGACATTAGTATTTAGAACTGCAAAGCACAGATTTATCCGCCCTCCCCATCAGTCGAGAGCGGAGCGTAATTTTTAGTGTAGGTGGTAGTGTAAAGACCCCAAAAGAAAACAGACTGCTCGCCAGATAACTAGTGAAAGCTTAATGTTTTTGCATCACAATTGAGAAATTTTTGAATTTGAGTATGAATGATATCTATCTTATCTTAACGAGTATATTATTATTGTCATGTTTTGAATATAGCGTTTATATTAACTATTATTTTCTCGATTAAGCTTTATTTTCATTTTGTTTATTTCTTTATATTGTAGCTAGTTTAAAGAATCTTCTTGTAAATTGTAATCATGTTAAAACATAAAAAGCTAGTAGGTAAACTTTGTTAATACATACTGGAAAATGGAAATGGAATAGTTTTTGAATAAACACAAACATAAAAAAGTTATTAATACTATATTTGCACTTATTATTCCTTTAAAGATTACTATTTTAATTTATAAAAAATATACTTGGGCACACCAAATATTGAAATTAATGACCCTAAGTATTGGTTGTACAGGGAATGCAATCCTGAGTTGCCTAGCAGTACACAAATGTTCTAACTTATTACTATATATTTATTATATTAATTAAAGTATCGGTATCGGTATCGGCACCTAAAAAAATAGAGTATCGGTATCGGTATCGGCCTCTTTTCTAGTATCGGTACATTCCTAATATATATAATGGCCCGTACCCGGATCCTCTGTCTCAGCTCCCTTCACTAATTGTCACAGATAATTAAAATTCATGTTTTAAGATATATTTAAAAAAATGTGGTTATTTAGAGTTTTCAACACTTTGTTCTACTAGAAATAAGAAAGAGTCAAAATAATTTTTAATTAAAAATAATACTTTACCTTCAGATTTGATACAAATATTATACTAGAAGGAACTCCATTGAAAGAGGATCTATCTTAATATTTAACTGGAAAGTTCATTTTAAAAAGACTTTCAATTTTAGGTCATCTTTCATGCCTTATTTCATGATCACTTGATTTTGGTAATTTGAGTCCCATGGGCAACTGACCCGTTGTCTTTACCGAAAATACGATTCTTTTATATATTAATATATATATATATATATATTATATATATATAGATATATATAATATATATATGTATTTGTTTATATAATTAGATAGTTATTTTTATATAATATATATCATATATATATATATATATATGGGCGTATAAAAGGGGGCGCAGGGGGGGGCACTTTGCCCCCCATAAATCGTTGGGCGAAAATAAAAAAAAAATGAGCCTTATATTTTTGCCAGACACGTTTTTAAGGATTATTAGTAGAAAAACTTGAAAAAAGATACATCAATCATAAGCATAATGAAGTAGTAATTACGAATTACTAACGTATTATAAAATCTACATTTATTTCTAAAGAGTTTAATGTGTTTTCGTTTCGTATTGGGCTTGAATCAACTAAAGCTGTGCAAAATATATGTGCCGTCAAAAATATATATATATATAGATATATATTATATATATATATATATATATATATATAATATAGATATATTATATATAATATTATATATATATATATATATATTATATATAAATATTATATAATATAATATAATATATATTTCGCGTCAACCTTTGCCCTCCCTAAATGAAATCCTGCCTACGCCCATATATTATATATATAATATATATATATATTATATATATATATATATATATAATATATATATATATATATATATATATATATATATATATATTATATATTAATATATATATATATATATATATCTATATATATCTTATATATATATAATATATTAAAATATTTATTTTATAATATATATATATATATATATAAATAATATATTATATATATATATATAATATATATAATATAATATATATATATATATATATATTGAAGGGAGTAAGTGAGATGTCTGAGAACCACCTTCTATAGAGGGATGTTTGATGTTGAAGAGTTGAAGCGTTGTCACGATAAAGTGGCGTTTCTTCCCGGAGGCTGCTTAGGATTCCTCAGTGGGGCTAGCAACCTCCTGGCCCCCAGGACGCCACAGAACTCCCCCCAGTGACAATTGCGGCGAGCACACTCCGCTCTCCGAACCTGGAAGGAGACGTCGGTTAGTAGAGCGAAGCGTCCAGGTGGAGAGCCAGGTGTGCACACATTAAGGCACTGAGAAGGCTTCGACCACTCTGCTACTGTTACGTGCAGTTGGTCCGCACCTGCAGTGAGAAGCACGATACAGGCGGCACAGGATGACCAAACAGAGTGGCGCCCAGTAGAAGAAACTTGAATTGATGGGTGTTCATGATGTTCGTTGTGCCACTCCATTGGCACATGTCACTCTGGCATGGTCACCAATTGACAGGGAGCGTAAGTAGTTGTATCTTGAGAACCCACCTTTTCAAATAGAGGGAGTTGATGGTTGAAGAGTTTGAAGCGTTGTCACGATAAAATGGCGTCGTTTCTACCCGGAGGCTGCTTAGGATTCCTCGGTGGGGCTAGCAGCCTCCTGCCCCAGACGCATAAATATATAATATATATATTAATATATATATATATATATATATATATATATATATATTTTGTGTTTTTGTATATATATTATATATATATATATATATATATATATATATATTATTTATATTATAAGTAATAATATATATATATATATATATATAATATATATTATATATATAGTTGGATTGGCGTCAACAAAACGAAACATGAGCATAAATTCTTTAATGAGGTCAAATGGATAAACATAGGAGTCATAAATCCTACAAAAAAATATAAACAAAATATAACAACAATAATAATAAAAAAACAAAAATTGAAAATTAAATTTAAGTAATTTTACAAGAATTAAAAATTTGGGCATAGTGGCCGTTTAAGAAATGCACCTTTTATACGTAAAACATAGAAGAATATAAAAAATAAGTTTTTGTAATACAAAAAGTTTTTTTTAAAATTTAATAATTTCTTTACACCAAAACACTAATAAATATTTGATCATTAATTAAGAAGACTCACTCACCCTGGCTTTAAATAAGGGATGCACCGGATGCTCATAAAATAGAGAAGCACCATAAAAAGTAAAAAAAAAATCACTTGAATGTAAAACTGCAACTGAGGAGCGAAAACAAACGTCAAAACAGCACGTTGAAGAACGCTGAGCGAGAGTGACCAATCACCACAGAGGCTAGAGACGGAATGAGTGGCGTTTAATGCAATTTGATATTTATATTCGGGGAAGACGACAGAAAAGTACTTAATGAGGCTTTCGAGATTTGTGTCAACCTTTAAGTAACAGAAATCTATTTTTAAAAGAAAATGACATAAAAGTAGAGGAAGAGGCTGGAGAGAGCATGCAACATTACTTCCCCCCCCCCCGGCAGAAACGGAGTGGATACGGAGTAAAAATTGACAACAGGACGGAGAGGTCGATCTGAACGGGAAGTAGGATAAGGAGGAGAAAACTAGGAGGAGGAGGGGGTAGGCGGAAGAACAGACGAAGGTGCGGGAGGAATAGTGGGTTGCGAATGAAGGGAGGAAGAAAGAGCCAGAGGAGTGGTGGGTGGATTACGTAAACGAAGAAGAGCGGGAAGAGTTGGCATGGGCGGCGGGACAATATCAACTGCGTTCTCGGGATCAGATCCAAAAAGGCGGGCTTGATCCCATCAATTGATACGTTTTCCACCTTGGAACCTTTCTGAAGGGAGAAAAACTTGCGATGTCGTTGAAGCACACGGAAAGGACCGTCGTATCGGGCTTGTACAGGACCGCGATGAGAATCGTGACGAGCCAAAAACGTGTGTACAAGAGCCGGGTTTAGAAGGAATGTAAGTGGCACGACGAGTCTGGTGAGGGAGAGAAGGTTTCCAGGAATCAGCACATTGACGAAGACGGGCAAGAAAAGTATGATGATCTGATGTAGAAGGTGACGGAGGGATGAATTCACCTGGAATGCGGATGGAAGAACCGTAAACAAGTTCAGTGGATGAACACCGCAAGTCTTCTTTAAACGAAGTCCGAATGCCAAGAAGAACGAGCGGAAGAGTTTCGGACCAATTTCACTGTCCAACAAAAAAAAATTTTTTTATTACGCAAACAAAAACATATATAATCTTTATGCATTTTGAGCCGCTGAATTCAAATATGCAATTAAATTTTTTCTAGGACGCACCAATTTTTTGCGAATTGAAATTAAACTTTCAAAGCAAAATGAAATTATAATATTAAGACAAGTATATTACAATAATACGAAATATGGAAAAAATATATGGGATTTATTGCATATTCAATATTTAGAAGTAAAAAACATAGATTTCAAAATATGTATGCATTTAAGCTTATTTCCTACTGTATTTTGTTTTTGTTAAAGTAGATCGTATTTACTGGTAACAACCTACATAAGAATAATGAAACACTAGAATAAAATGGATATTTTACTAAATACTAACCCTATAATACATGTGCGTGCATTTAACATCGAGATTCACGCTGTTACTATATTGAACAATAATAAACAAGACTATGATGCATTTTATAAAAATACGGTCATGTTGCCAGAATTCTTTCTACTGGCAAAGTAGCCAAAACAAAATACATAAAATATAATTTTTCATAGAATAAACAATATTCTTCAACACTCTCCCTTATTGTTTATTCTGCAACGTTGGTTAGTCCATTCCAATTTTTCCGTTCAGCATCATTAATCTTGGTTGATGTAGAGGCTTTGTGAGTCCATCTGCAAGTTGATTCTCACTGCTAATCTTGAGTACTTCTATTTCATCATTTTGAACTTTTTCTCTAATGAAGAAATGGCGTACTTTTATATGCTTGGTCCTTTTGTGAAATTCTGGATTCTTACTGAGTTTGATAGCTGCTTCATTGTCAATCCAAAGAGTAGGTTTCTTGAAGACTTCTGTAATTTCTTCCAATAGTTGATGAAGCAACACAATTTTTTTTGTTGCTTCACTTGCTGCCATAATTTCAGCTTTTGTTGTTGAAATAGCAACTGAACTTTGCTTTTGACTACTCCATGAAATTGCTCCTCCAGCATATAAACAAACAATTCCAGTTGTTGAATGCCCTGTTCTTAAGTCCCCAGCATGATCTGCATCACTGTACCCTTCCAGATGATCTTGTTCAGAATCACATTTATAAATAATACCCTTCTCTTGTGTACCCTTCAAGTATCTGAACACTCTTTTAACTTTTGTAACATCTTCTATTGAGGATTTTCTACACATTCTGGCCAAAGATAATTAACAGCAAAATGCAAATATCTGGGTCTTGTGGCTGTTGCCAAGTATAGAAGAGCTCATTATTGCTGAGCTGTAAGGAAACTCGGCCCTGGCTTCAATGTCATGTGGAACATTATCTTTAAATATGGCATGTTTGACACTGCTTGCAATTTTCCATACAAATTCCCATTAGTATTCTTTAGGTGATAGCATGACTGACAATTTTTCTTTGAACCATCAGTTCTGATTCAATTTCAATTCCTAAAAAAATATGTTTGCAGATTTATATGTTATTTTGATTTTCTTTTTTTATTTCTTAAAAATTTCGGCAATTCTGCTTGACTTGCTGATGCAAACTAGTTCCTCATCAATATATAATGCAAGTATGATTTTATGTCCATTCTGATTTCTTATGTTAAAGACAAGGATCAGCTGTACTTTTACCAAAATTAAGTTTTGAAAAAAGATTTCCAAGTCTTTCATTCCAGCATCTTGTTGGTGCTTGCTTTAAGCCCATACAAACTGCGTTTTAATTTGCATACTTTGTCTGTCCCCATCTTCAAAACCTTTGTTGTTTCATATAGTATTTCTTCTGAAAATTTCCTATAAAGAATGCTGTTTTGACATTCAAATTGTAATGAAGGACATATTTTTTTAGTTGCTTACACTTATTAAAAGTCCTTACTCAGTATTCTCTATTTGCTAACTGCGACTGAAGGTTTTGCTTATAGTCAATTCCTTTATTTGCTGACATATTACCTTTGCAACTAACTTGCCTTTATATTTGTCAACTGTAACCATCTGCGATTCATTTTTAATTTTATAAATCCATTTGTTTTCAATTGGTTTTAATTTCCTGGTGGTAATTCAACTAGTTCCAAGGTTTGATTTTCTTTCAATGATTTCATTTCATTTTTTCATTGAATTAACCCATTTTTCTTATGCTTACTCTGCATAGCTTCTTTATAATTTTCAGGTTCTTCTATATCTTCTAATAATAGATAAGTACTGAAGTCATCAAACCTTGATGGCTTTTTAATTACTGATTTGTCTCTTAATTGTTTTGTGCTTACTATTCTATTTTGTTCTTCTATTTCTGAATCAGATTCTATTTCTGTATCAGATTCTATTTCTGTATCAGATTCTTCTTCTGAATCAGATTCTATTTCTGTATCAGATTCTATTTCTTTATGTGATGAGTTTAACCTAATTATAGATGTACTGTCATCAGTTTCTGTATTTTCTCTATTTGATTCTTTCTTTTTATTTTCTTTTTCTAATTCTATCTCATCTGATATTGAAGTTGAAAGTTCTTCTCTTTCAAATACTACATCTCTGCATCTAAACACAAAATTATTTGCTTGATCATATATTCTGTAGCTTTCATCTCCCTCATAACCAATTAACACACCTGATTTTGCTTTTGGGTCTAACTTTCTTCTTTTCTGATCTGGAATCCACCCACTGCATGCTGTTCTGATTACACGTAGATGCTTGATTCTGGGCTTTCTATCATACCAGATTTCAAAAGGCGTTTTCCCATCAACTGTGGATTTTCCAGTTCTATTTATTATATATGCTGCTGTGTTAATTAATTCTGCCAAATATTTCTGTGGAAATTTTACTTTTGAATACATGAGTGATCTGGCGGCTTCGACCTTCTTCAACTAGCGCTCTATTTTCTTTTTCCCCTCTATTTTGTTGTGGAGTATACGGAGCCGTTAACCTTTGTCTTACTCCATATTTATGTAAAAGCTTTTAACTAACTTATTATTAAATTCTAAGCCATTATCACTTAAAAATTCTCTGATTGGATGTTCTTGTACTTTTGCTTCTTCAAGTACTTGCTCCAATTTTTCTACAACTTCTGATTTTTCTTTAATAAAATATACAAATCTCATTTTGAGAAATCATCTTTGAAATATACAAAATATTTATAACCTGAGTTTGATAATATATACTTGAAACGGTCCACAAACATCTGCAAATAGCAATTCTCCTTGCTTATTACTATTTGGTCTTTTTCCAAAATTCTGACGATGCATTTTTCCATTTATACATCCTGTACAATTTCTGTTATCAAGGGGAGTTTCAATATTTAGTTCTCTTGATCAGATTTGCTTATGTGCTTCTATCCTGATGCCCATTTTTCATGATATAACTATAATTAGATCCTTTTCTCAAGTGCATTGTATTTCTGGGATATGGGAGGAATTTTAGCTTCAGTGCAACTTTTGAATAGCCCTTCCTTGAGTACGATGGCCATTTAAAATAGCGCTTTTTTGTCTACCATAAATCTACATACACTTGGTCCAGATATAAATTCACTATTTGGATGCTTATCATGAGCTGCCAATACTGAAAATAAATTTTTCTTAATATCAGGAACATACCAAACCATTCAAAAATAATTGAGATATTTTTCCATCTAAAACTGATTCTACTTCAATTGTTCCATATCTTAACACATTTGCTTCCTGATTTGCTGATTTTACCTTGACTGAATGCTCGAATTCATTATAAGTTTAAAATAACTTTTCTCATTTGTTATGTGTTTTGTAGAGCCATTATCAAAATACCAAATTTTCTCTATCATTTCTTCGGAAATAAAAAACTTGTTCATCTACGCTAACATAAAGCATTAACTTCAGTTTAGCTTTTGAAATTTTCTTTATTTTCAAAATTTGCATTTCTTTCTGGCTTCATTTTTTCTTTCTGGTCTACCATCTGCAATCCATTTTCTGCAATTTTTGATCCAGTGACCTTTTAAATGGCAGTAATTACAAGGAAATTTCTTCATTTTATCTTTGGTACTATTTTCTCTGTAGTTTCCTCTTATTGTTAACGCTTCTTGATTTTCTAACTTAACCTTTGATGCCATCTTATTTGCTTCTGTGCAAAGCCAAGTTACCAAATTATCTATACTTCTTTCTTTTCTATTACTATGAATCATGAGCCATGTAGTTTGAAAATTTGAATAATCCTTTGGCAAAATTTCAAAAATCTTACATATGAGAAATATCTCTGGCAATGTACTTTCATTCTTTTCTTGAATTTTGACAATTTCTTCCTGAAGATTACCCCAAAGCTGTCTTATTGAAGATAAATTTCCAGCCATGTCTAATTTCTCATTCCATGTGTAAGAAAAAAACTGTGAACAAACATCGTAAACTTTGTTTTCTTCAACTCCTGCAAAAAGATTGTGAAGTTCCTTCCATACTTCATCTGGCTTCAAAAAATTCCTTATTTGACTTCTAATACTTTGGCTTGAGGTTGAAACCAACAAAAACATTACATCTGATTGAGTTTTGTTGAATTTGTCTAATTTCTTTTTGAATGCATTTTTCTCTTCAACTGTTGCTTCAATACTGGGTTCTTGTGGCTTTTCTAATTTACCATTGATTGCTTCTATTGCATCTGGTATACCACTTAGCCTTATTTGCATAAGATGCTTCCAATCTTCCCAGTTGGTCTTACCTTGAAGTGAATCAATTTTCTGCATTGACAAATCCATATTTAACTATATAATAGGCTTGTTCTAATTCTATTTTAGAGTTTATCTAGGCCTATTTCTTAATTCTATTATAGGGTTTATATAGGCCTATTTCCTAATTCTATTATAGGGCTGACCTAGGCCTACTTTCCATTTTCTGTTTCACATTCAAATTAGGCTTGTTACAAACTACGCTCTGCTACCATGTTAAAGTAGATCGTATCTACTGGTAACAACCTACATAAGAATAATGAAACACTAGAATAAAATGGATATTTTACTAGAAACTTAACCCTATAATACATATGCGTGTGCATTTACCGCGAGATTCAAGCTTCAGAATGCAAATAAGCAAAATGATGCATTTTATAAAATTACGGCCATGTTGCCAGAATTCTTTCTACTGGCAAAGTAGCCAAAACAAAATACATAAAATATAATTTTTCATAGAATAAACAATATTCTTCAACAGTTTTCCTTTTATATGTAGCATCTGGATCATCACGTTGAAGATTCCAGCAGAAACCTGCAAGCATTGCAGGAGTCCATTTTCCCTTGTATCTATTTTCCATGTTACATATCTCCTGATGGAACCGTTCTCCGTGTTCGTCGCTAACATCTGCAGCATTCTCAGGGAAAAAATCAAGATGTGAGTGTAAGAAATGAACCTTTAGGGACATATTACAACCAAGTCTTTGATATGCTTGAATTAATTCGTCAACAAGGGCTCTGTAGTTTTCGGCCTTGTGTTTTCCGAGCAGACCATTACAAACTGAGTTAAAACTCCTCCAGGCATTCAACTGTATTTCATTCATTGTTTTCTGAAAATCGTTGTCAACCATGAGTTTACGAATTTGATGTCCGACAAAAATTCCTTCTTTCACCTTAGTATCACTTAACTTGCCTTTTAGAAACTGAAATGCGGGCTGATCATGTTTTAAAGCTTTAACAAGTTTTTTATAAGACGCTAACTTATCCGTAGTGGTGCAGAAGAATTTTCCTTTTGACCGTCTGTGTTCCCATAACGTTGTTAGAACCTGTTTTAGACATCACGTGGATGACAATGTGAGCGGATTTAGTGCTCTGCTTTTGCCCTACTATCCCATTTGCAAAAAAAAAAAACACATATACTTTGTATTGCCAGTTTGCAGTCCATTTAGAAGTGCAACTACTTTTAAGTCGGCGCATATAAGCCATTCGTGCTCATTGTATGTGAACTTTGTTTAATATGGTAGCCTAAGTTTCGTAGGTTTCCTTTAAAATTACAGAATGTGCAATGGGAACTGATGGGAAGATATTGTCATTATGTAATAGAACAGCCTTAGTGCTGTAAAGTGATGAGTCGATAAACAATCTCCATTCTTCTGGATGGTAGACAATGTCTAGATCGTTAAACAAACCTTGAATGTTGTTGCAAAAGCACAAGATATTCTCCATTGAAAAATTTTGCTGTACAGCATCCGAACAAAGTCTAAATTTTGTAATCCTCACATCCTTTTTTAGTAAATATCTTTCTTGAAGCCGAGAAACAAGTAATTCGCTTTGTTGCTTTGATAATGACATATCACGTACTAAATCGTTTAAATCGCGTCTGACCGAAAAGCCTTGTTTTGATTCTTCTTGTAGTCTTCGCTGCTCATCCGATTCCATATAGTCATGGCTGTCTGGATAGTCCTCTGAATCAGAGGATAGATGCATCTCTTTAGGCGGTTCAGGAGGTGGAATCTCTTTTGAATGGGGCACTGGACGCATAGCTGATCTCAAGTCAGGGTATACAATACACTTCCCACTCTTCTTGCTGTGACCTGAAGAAAAGAAATCGAAGTAATAACTTTAATATTACAGCTTATAAAAAGGTTAATTTTAAAAGGTGTTATATCATACATTTTTTTATATTGCTGTTATTATTAATGAGCATCAAAAGCATAAATGATTACATGCAATTAATACCTTTTATATCAACCAAGCAGAAGTAACAGTCTGTTGTGTGATCTTGAGGTTCCCTCCAAACCATTGGAACACCGAATGGCAACTGCTTCTGTGTTCCCTTTAGCCATCTTGACAGCGAACTTGAACAGTTTTTGCAACATATGTGAGGTGCCCACCCTTTATCTTGATCTCCGACTTTGCACTTGAAATACAGGTGATAAAGTTTTTTAACGTGAGAAGTGAGATTTCGCCGATCTCTCTTAATCGTCAAATTTCCACAAACATAACAAAATTGGTTGGGAGAGTTTTTACAAGCTCTTCTAGACATATTAAAAGCATATATATAAATATATAATATATATATATATATATATATATATATATATATATAAATATATATATTATATATTATATATATATATATATAATATATATATATAATATATATATATATATATATATATATATATATATATATATATATAGTTACCAACCGAAAAAAACATTATAAGCAATTAAATTGAATTCAAATATTTTTACAAAATGAGAAATTATATAATTATATATTATATAACTTTATTATGAAAATGTCATATTCTGGGGTTCTTTTGTGCATATAATCCGAATATGAAATTAGTTTTACGCTATCACATACAGTTTTTATGCAAAATGTTTTTTTTTTTTTTTTAATTTAAGGAATTTTAATAATTATATATTAATTTATTAAATCCAAATTATATAACAACTACATATTTTCCCAACTAGATGATAGTGATAGAGGAACGAATATTCAAATTCGATTCATATCACAAAAGTACCCAGAATATGACTTTCACATCTTTGCGTAATTTTGGTTGTTGGACAGTGTTTTCAGAATTACCATGACTCCATGAGCCATCAAGGAAGATTTTAACTGGCGATGAGAAACACATTTCGATCAAGATCCTAGGATGCGGATAAGGTAAACTGTAAGAGACGAAGGCGTTTTGAGAAACCTAAGGAGAACCATGAAAAGGATCTTCCATAGTAGGATTACAAAGCTGGCGATCCCTGTCGTGAGAGACCAGGGAAAGGGGTGCCTGAATCTAGAGATCCCAAATGATACAGAAAGGCCTGGGCGATGGACTCTCCTGAGGTGCCCTAAAGAGGGAATGGCTCGACCAACGGGTATAAACGGTCAATGCAAGTATTAAGAGAGTGAGTAAACACCAATATAGGAATGCGGCAAAACTAACTAAGTCATAGTGGGACTTGGTCAAACGTTAGTCGGAGAAGAAATTGCTCGAACAGGGCAGTTGGTGCTTGTGAAACTTTCGAAACTTGGCAAATGAGGCACTGCATATAGTCCAAAGAGCTTAAGATCCTGAGAAGAGACGCCAAGCGAAGTGTTTGCCAATCTGAAATTGTGACCTTTAAACCCCGGGAAATGAGAGATGTTGTAGAATGGTTGTAAAGACAATAGCGACGCAATTTCGTTAGGTCAACAGGGATGGGCAGCTAAGATGACATGTCACATAAAGTGGAGAGGGAAGACCGATACTCACACTTGAAAGGTACAAATAGGAGTGAAAGCTGAGAATGTTAGTAATTCTGTCCAACTGTTTCAGGGCGTGACTACCCTGTGTAGAGCGAAGAGAGAGAGAGAGATAATAGCGTGACTAAGAGGAAAGGGCGTCAGCAGATATTATCGGAACCTATTACGTGATGAGATATCTGATAGGTAACTGAGAGGAGCAATAAATTTACAACGTGTCGTGTTCAACAGATGGGACTGCTATAACTGTAGAGGCAAGTGTTGCATACGTAAGGGTATGATCGTCCGTGAAGAAATAATGAATCTCGACCATTCGATGAAGTAGCGAAATACAGGTATGAAAGGCGATTTTGGAAAAGAAATGGCAATGGGACGCACATCATTACCTACCAATAACTGTATGTAAGCAGCTCCACACTGCCGAGTCCGGAGGATCGGTGTGATCAGAGTCGGAGCAAAGATGGATGCGGAGGGAAACAAGACCCAGAGGAAGCACTGAGCTTCTTAATGGAATGGAAAGCCAATGACGGGCACTCATCAGATCCAGTACGACGGAGATGGCGGCTGATGATCCCTTTTTAGGCTTTATAAGCGAGCTGAGAGGGCGAAGAATGCCTGCTGCCAAAGGGATGAAACGATGGTAAAAGTTTACCATGCCCAGGAATTTACGAAGTTGGCGTTGCTTCTGGGACAAAGGAAAAGAACGGATGGCAGAGACACGGTCGTCGAGGGAGGGAATACCTTCGGAAGAAATAGTATGGCCGAGGAAGGTGAGTGAAGATACACCGAACATACACTTAAGGGTGTTAACGCGTATGCCGTATTCAACTAACCTTGTGAAGACTTGGCGCAAATGATGAGAAATGTGCTCCTCCGGGGAAGAGCTGGCCATGAGCAGATCATCAATGTAGGCAAAAACGAAAGGCAATCCTCGGAGGATTGAATCGATGAAACGTTGGAATGACTGTGCAGCGTTACGAAGGCCAAAAGGAGTGCGAAGGAAATTCGAAAAGGCCGAAAGGAGTTATGACTGCAGTTTTGTGAACGTCGGCTGGGTTGACAGGGATCTGATAGAATGCTTTTACCAAATCGATTTTAGAGAAGATGGTGCATCCTGATAGATTAGCGGTAAAATCCTGAAGGTGAGGAATACGGTATCTATCAGGACGTGTTATGGCGTTAAAACTTCTATAATCGCCAGTTCGACGATAATCACCATTAGGTTTAAGAACAAGGTGAAGTGGAGAAGCATAATCAGAATTAGAAGAACGAATGATGCCCTGTTGCAGGAGAGCATCAAATTCTAGTTTGCAGCTTGGAGTTTGTCCGGAGCGAGACGACGTGCGCGTGCAAACGGAGGTCTGCCAGACGTCTCGATATGGTGGACGACATTATGTTTAACTTCCGAAAAAGTTGAGATGGGAGAGACAAGATCAGAGAATTCAGAATGAAGAAGAGACTCGAAAAGGTTAGTACCAGAGGGGAGATGAATACCACTAATAGAGGAAACAGCACTGATGCAGGAAGATGAGAACTGAGTTTTGAAATCAATTAATCTGTTATGATGCAAATCAACTAAGATGTTGTAGTGAGAAAGGAAATCGGCACCGATGATAGGGAGGGTGACGTCTGCGATGACAAAGTCCCAAAAGAAATCACGACGGAAGGAAAGAGTAAGGTGGAGTCATTAGAGCCGTAGGTATGGATAATGGAACCTTTAGCGGCTTGCAGAGCACTGAGAGGCTGTGAAGCACGATTTCTGCAAAAAGGAACGAGGTAGAACGCTGTAGGAGCTGCCAGTGTCGACGAGAAAAGACAAGCCGGTGTGAGGATCACGAATTGAGAGTATTCTGGACGCAGGGTTAGCCAAGCTAAGCGATTTTATGGCGTGGCATTGGGGTTTAAATTAAAAGCGCAGGGTTTAAGACAGTTACGAGTTTGATCACCCCATCGCTGGTGGTTGATACAAATACCTTGGGGGTTAAGAGAAAGAGGGGCGGAAGAAGGTTGAGCTGAAGATGCCGGAGGAGGTTGGGTTAAAGGATGAGAAGAAGATTGCGACTATTTAAATGTTTGACAAGAAGGGTTGGGAGACATGATAAAAGCAACGAGGTTGGTTGAAGAAGCGAGAACGGTGTGCAAAAGAATCAGAATTAGGTACTGAGGATGCATTGTAGGAGCCAGGATGAGAGCGAGATTCTAGGGTTTGAATCCAGGATTGGAGGTCCAAAATGGTATTCTCTAAAAAAGCAATACTGGACTCTAATACAGCATAGTGTGAGGAGACAGGTTGAACTGCATGAACCAGACCTTGAGCCTGCGTACTAGTGGAGAGATGGGACTCCTGACCTAGCGTCTAGCGACAAGGCTGGAACGACTGAGGTGGTAAGAGGTACGTTCTGCGTCGCAAGATGTTTCGGTTTTAATATTCTATCAGCATACGCAGCTAGCTCTTGTAAAGAACAAGAAGGGTCAACAGTGGCTAGGTGGTATTGGAGGTCAGGCGGTAGTTTTTGTACAAAAGTTGCATAACTATATGGATACAAGGGCAGACGGGAGGGCCGTCAAGCAAGGCTAGCATAGCATTCAATAAGACAGAGGGTAATCTGTCACCTAGGACTTCATTGCGAAGTAGTTTACGTTCTTTGTCCGAGTCAGACTCGCCTACTCTATCTAATAAAATAGTTTTCAATTCTGAATAAGGTTGGTTAGAGTGATTTAGGTTAGGTAAGACGCCTCTAAGACGTGTAGGACCTTGGTAGGCAATAAATATATTGAGAAGGGCACGAAAACGTTCACCCTCAGCAGTAGACACCAATTGGAGCTTTAATAACATAAATGTCTGGTCAATATCTTCTTGTATAAACTTACCATGGTAAGGAGTGGCAGTTGAAGGAGCCTGAGCTGGAGTCGAAAGCGTCGTATTAGTAACAGTAACATCATCAGTCGGTGCCATGATGGAAAAATATAAATGTACACAAAAAAATAGGTAAAATAAGCCAAAGGTGAACACTGTGGAAAAGGACCTGCCTAGCTGAACAAATTAATATTGAAATTAAAAAATTCTTAAAATTAAGAAAGGATCTTAAATCTAATATTAGGATTGATATAGTAACATCGAGTTGGTCCGGTCTTAAAGAAAGCTCCTCAGAAACCTAGTGTTCAATACAATAATCAGAATAGGGATAGGTTAGCTCAACAGAATACACCAGTTAATAATAACACCTACAACAATAGTCCGTTTTCCGAGATACACAGAACACTAATCGACGCAACGCAAACAATTCACCCACATACGCACTTCGCAGAGAGCAAAACAATAAAATTCCCACTAACAGAAACACGCTCCGCTGCGATTACTGTGAGAATGTGTGGCATGAAATGAAAGAGTGCTACAAATGGGAAATGACTAATATTTAATAGACTCACTCTTCTAAATATCTAAGAGGTGCTCACACGTGGACTGAAAGATAACCATCCACGGAGATTTTATATACAGAAAAATGTGTTAACAGAAAAAATTTCATCAAAAATATGTAAATAAAAAATATTAAATGAGGGGAGAGAAATATTGATTAAGCATGAGATAATTGAACAAAAACATGAATATTTATTTATTTATACTTGGGTGTGAGAGTCTTAGGCACCACCCTAACATCCCCCGCACTAAATTTACACCCCACCCAGTTTTTTCGTAGATCTATATTTCTTTTCCCGAAAGATCTGAGAAGCGGAAAGGTGGAAAAGATAGTGAAGAGAGCTGCAAGGTCCCGCATATAAATCTCATGCTTCAGTGAGTCTATGATAACAGGGATTGCATCTTTGTACGAAAAACTAGGTGGGGGTGTAAATTTAGTGAGGGGGATGTTAGGGTGGTGCCTAAGGCTCTCACACCCAAGTATAAATAAATAAATATTCATTTTATTTATTCAATTATCTCATGCTTAATCAATATTTCTCTCCCCTCATTTAATGTTTTTAATTAGAGATATTTGATGATTTTTTTTTCTGTTAACACAAATTTTTTATGTATATAAAATCTCCGTGGATGGTTATCTTTCAATCTACGTGTGAGCACCTCTCAGATATTTAGAACAGTGAGTCTATTAAATATAAGTCATTCCCCATTTTTAATTCTGAAACATATTGTCATACTTCAATATAGCTGCTACTTATATTGAAGTGTGAATGACTAATATCTTTTTCCCTAACAACCAGATTCAACAAATCATTCAGAAACCGATTCCTAGCCAAAATCCGCTGTTTTCCCTTTACAGAACTGTGGACTTAGTCCCTAAAGGGTAAGTTAATATATCATTGCGTTTGTCTCTCCATGCAAATACTACATACATCAGCTAGTATATTAATTTTGCGTCCTCTTAGCAACAGCTGTTATTTATTCTTATTTATTTATATATCATTTATTTTTTATCTATTTATCTATACAGTATTTCAGTACATGTGAGTATAATTATTTATTATCCACTCACAGGTTCCGTTCCTAGGACTGGTACTCATTTCTGAGTTTGGTTCTCATTCCTACAATTGGTCCTTATTCCTAGTCTGGGTCACAGTGACATCACTCATAGACCTGGACATTTTCCTGGCTCTGGATCATTCAATAGCAGAAGCTCTTACGTTTGGCTCAATACTTCTTAGAATCGGCTACAATAATATCAGATCTACACAGAACAACTTACCGAATTTTTGGTTTGCATAAGGTGACCAGATTTCTTGTAGTTAAAATCGGGAACACATTATATATATATATATATATATATCAAAAATATATATATATATATATATATATATATATATATATATATATATATATATATATATATATATATATATATATATATATATATATATATATATATATATATATGTTAAATTTAACAACGCTACCTGTTTGGAATATATATATATATATATATATATATATATATATATATATATATATATATATATATATATATATTTATATATATATATATATGTAGTAGTATATATATGTTATATATATATATATAAAAATATTTATATATTTTTATATATATATATATATATATATATATATATATATATATATTAATTTACCTTCAGTTACAGTATTTTTCGCTAGATGAAATTTTCTTCAGCAGTTCTGGAGACGATTTAATTAAATTGTAGAACTCCATACATGTCTGATCAAAATTTATTTTGGTAGTAAGAATTTCTTTCAGAGTTTGAGGTTTGAGTTGGGTTTTTTTCAGAAGTCCAGATCTTATTTACATGATAAAAAGCACGTTTTGTGGAGGCATTTGTTCCAGGAAGACAAAGGATATATTGAACAAATGCCGACAAATGTAGATGAGAAATATTACGATTCTTATGAAAAGTAAATACTTCCACCCACCGTTTGTCTGTTACTAGATTCGAAGCATTCCATTCGTCTACTGTATCATATTTGGTCGAACACGCAAACTCATCAAACAAATCTGAATCATTCTTGCGGTCAAAAACATCTTTTTCAGAAACAAAATCCATTGTTTTTTCAATTTGTGACCAACTTGGGGTTTTCCTTAGCGAAATCCAATCCATAAATTCAAAATCTGAAAATGCAACTGACCACTGATCCAAGAACTTCAAATAAGTATCATAAAAATCCACAACTATTTTCTTTACGGTCTTTACCTCAGAAGAATTTACTTCCTCTTCTTCAAGCTTGCTAAGTAGCCCTCGAACCGAATGTGGTGAAAACACATGGTCATTTCTCGACTGTAATGTTTCTTTCATATTGATATCAGCAATACTTCTACGGCTGAAATATGGTCTCCTTCAATCTCTCTATAACAACTTTGTGAAAAGAAGCTGCCTGGGAATGAAGGAAATGAAGCCATATTTCAGCAAGGAGATTTTCAAAAAACATTTTCAAAACCTCTGGACATTTGTTCTGACTGTCAAAATATGATTTCAGTCCAGGAAATAGTTTCAACATTCTTTCGATAGCAGGCAAGCCATCTTGTTTTGCTGTATCCAAGGAGCTGTTTATACACAATCTCGACAAAATCGCAAAATTCCTTAAGCACTTCTACTCGAATGGTGGTATAAATGTAAAAATACGAATATATTTTTACAATTACAGCTTCAACATCAACATCAATATATATATATATATATATATATATATATATATATATATATATATATATATATATATATATATATATATATATATATATATATATATATATATATATATATATATATATATATATATATATATATATATATATATATATATATATATATATATATATATATATATATATATATATATATATATATATTATTACCTTCTCTTTCTTCCTTCTTCCTTTCCATTATTGTCGTCCTACCTCTCACGTGACCTAAAATCTTGCTTCCTATTGGCCAACGAATTCGCCATCTTCGTCTCAAGAAGCATTTTAGAATCTCTCCTTTTTAGTGTCCAAACCACTTATCTTATCAAGTTTATTCGCAAAAGACATTTCACAAACTGTTTAACGAGCACCACTGATTTCTTTGTGCTCTTAGAATCCTCTGTGTGACCTTTGTCTCGAATGGTACAAAGTGAGTAATTTCGCCTTATTTTCTAAGGCCTAATTTTTGTGCTATTCCGTATCGAAAATAATTCTTTGTTATAATATTTAGTGAAAAACATTTAGTGAAAATTTATCTTTATTGTGCCTTACATTATTTAGATTTTAAATTACTTTTTAATATTTTATTCACGTATACAGCGAAGCTATGCGCAAATTTTTATTAATTAAATATAATTGTCTACCCTAAATAAAATTCTTAATCATAAATAGAGAACGCACTATTTTATGCGTAACTTTTATATTTCATACTGTAATCTCATTATTATTATTATTATTATTATTATTATTATTATTATTATTATTATTATTATTATTATTATTATTATTATTGTTAATGTTTACAATATATTAATTATGTTTATTGTTTCAATATAGATTTTGACAACCGAAAACGAGTTTTGTTACTACAGCCTTCTGAAACTTCAGTTACGTCCCTGAACGTAACATTGGTGACCTTTCGTTGATGACCTGGAGTGAGTGCTGACGTTGTTACATATCCCAGCATTTCTGGAATCCTCTCTCGTATCAACAGAACACACACGGATCCGCAACCTGACGCTGGAAATCCATTTATTATATAATTATAAATATTTAATATTATATTACGATACAAATTTTAAATAATATCTGGGTGAATTCTGGCCCAAATTATCATTTTCAAATAATTTTTTTTACATTATTTTAGCCCGTAAAAGCGGCTTACTATATATTTTCCTCATCCATTGTATACCTTGTTGTAGTATTTAGTCTATTTTTTGGTCTCTGACCCCTATTTTTATCATATTTAGCGTATGCAAATCGCATCTTAAGCATATTTTTTTTTTCTCGTAATATTGTTTTCGAAAATTTTTTTACAATCGTATTACATAAATATTTATCAACCATGTCCCCTCCTGACGCTGCAAATACTGAAAATATGAATGTTATATCCCAACAGCCTGCTCCAGACAGGGAAACACCTAACGCAAATAAGCAATTTATATAAAAAAAATAAAAATAAATGGACAAACATGCGTCTCAACTGCACCTTCATTTCCGCCTAACAACATTATGTGTATACGAAAAATCCACTGCCTCCGGCCTCACCTCAAGCTCCGGCTGTCGCTCTACGCACAGCTTACGCTCCATTCATAGCTCCGGCTGTCGCTCTACGCACAGCTTACGCTCCATTCATAGCTCCGGCTGTCGCTCTACGCACAGCTTACGCTCCGCTTCCAGCTCCGGCTGTCGCTCAACGCACAGCTTACGCTCCGCTTCCAGCTCCGGCTGTCGCTCAACGCACAGCTTACGCTCCGCTTCCAGCTCCGGCTGTCGCTCCACGCACAGCTCACGCATCGCTTACGGCTCCTCAGCAGCCCTCACAACGCTCTTCAACAGCCTCTACCGCACATGCTTCCGCAGCATTCCTGTTCCAATGCCGATTTTCACCTTAATCTCTCACGACGCTCCTCTGTTCGTAGGGGAGCTATATTACCTTCTCTTTCTTCCTTTCCATTATTGTCGTCCTACCTCTCACGTGACCTAAAATCTTGCTTCCTATTGGCCAACGAATTCGCCATCTTCGCCTCGAAAAGCATTTTAGAATCTCTCCTTTTTAGTGTCCAAACCACTTATCTTATCAAGTTTATTCGCAAAAGACATTTCACAAACTGTTTAACGAGCACCACTGATTTCTTTGTGCTCTTAGAATCCTCTGTGTAACCTTTGTCTCGAATGGTACAAAGTGAGTAATTTCGCCTTATTTTCTAAGGCCTAATTTTTGTGCTATTCCGTATCGAAAATAATTCTTTGTTATTATATTTAGTGAAAAACATTTAGTGAAAATTTATCTTTATTGTGCCTTACATTATTTAGATTTTAAATTACTTTTTAATATTTTATTCACGTATACAGCGAAGCTATGCGCAAATTTTTATTAATTAAATATAATTGTCTACCCTAAATAAAATTCTTAATCATAAATAGAGAACGCACTATTTTATGCGTAACTTTTATATTTCATACTGTAATCTCATTATTATTATTATTATTATTATTATTATTATTATTATTATTATTATTATTATTATTATTGTTAATGTTTACAATATATTAATTATGTTTATTGTTTCAATATAGATTTTGACAACCGAAAACGAGTTTTGTTACTACAGCCTTCTGAAACTTCAGTTACGTCCCTGAACGTAACAATATATAATATTATTGTTATGCTATTTTTTTAATTTATAATTTTGTAACTATTATAATTATTTGAAAAGGGAAAAATAGCGGGATCTCTCTGGAAAAAGCGGGACTTCTCAAAAAAAAGCGGGACATTTTTTTCTATTTTAAAAAAGCGGGACAGGGCCCAAAAAAGCGGGACTGTCCCGCCTAAAAGCGGGACTATGGTCACTTTAGACCGTTTGCATCTATTGCCACATGTTTACACACTCTTTCATTAGGGGGTGTAACATGGAGATCTTTTACTTGGATTAGACACTTAGAACTTCGGTGTTATATTTTGCCTTATCAGTCCACACGCAATTGTGCGTGTTTTGTATAAGATAAAGTTTAATTTTTTCTTTGCATCTTATTCAGTCGGAGAATTTGTTTGTCAATACATCCCTTCAGGACTTACCCACGATCAATTACATTCATAACTGCGATCGTAAACATTTGGGATGCTCTTTGTTTCAATAAGGTTTTGAACCGTTGGAAATAAAAGCCTAATGACTCGAGTTAATGAAATTCCCTCCTAAAGCTTCAGATCACTGAACTCAGTCACAGAAATTTAAAGGTAGTAGTTGGGAGAAGCTTTGGGAATTTTTGCTTATTTTTATTTCTCGGGTCGCCGCCCTTCGCAATCCCCTTGATACAAGTTTTGTTTTACGCTTACTCTCCCCTACAACGTATTTTCTTTAATAGACTTTTTCATAAAAAATTTAAACCTCAAACTTAGTCTCCATGGATGAACAATAACAATAAAACATAAAAGTAAATAACAGTGTGGGCTGAAAAGACGTATATTTCAGAAAGAAGGGTATTCCTATTCCCCACAAGAGGTTGCAGGCCAGACCCACACAACCTCCCGGACCCTACCTGTAGGGTAGGCTGTGGCCTCGTGAAGATCTTCTCTCCCGAAACTCTACGCCAGTTTACCTCCGTGTACCACACAGCACCTTATATCTTCACGTAAAACCCGAGGATATACACACAATGTGCAGAACAACCTACTCAGTGGTATATATATATATATATATATATATATGTGACGTATATATATATATATATATATATATATATATATATATATATATATATATATATATATATATATATATATATATATATATATATATATATATTGTGGCGTCTGGTGGAAGGGGGCTGCGACCACCACCGATGAGTCCAAAGCAGCCCCCCGGGACGAAACGCCAATTTATCGTGACAACGCTTCAACTCTTCAACAGCGAACATCAAGCATCCCTCTATTGAAGGTGGTTCTCAAGTCAACTCACTTACTACCTTCATATTGGTGACCACCAGAGTGACATGTGCCAATGGAGTGGCACGACGAACACCAGCAAGCAATCATGAACTCTCATCAATTCAAGTTTTCTTCTGCTGGGCGCTGCTCTCGGTCATCCTGTAACGCCTGTACTGTGCTTCTCACTGTAGGTGCAGACCAACTGCACGTAAGAGTACAGAGTGGTCGAAGCCTTCTCGGTGGCTTTAATGTGTGCACACCTGGCTCTCATCTGACAGCTGACCAACGTCCTTCCAGGTGCGCAGAGTGGAGTGTGCTCGCGGCATTGTCACTGGGGGGAGTTCTGTGGCGTCTGGTGGAAGGGGGCTGCGACCACCACTGAAGAGTCCAAAG
>JABUQX010004301.1:25000-32957 GCA_015478945.1 Trachelipus rathkii | reverse complement strand
GTCCACAAAATACGGAGCTGCCCGTCAAGTTTATTGTCAAACATGGAACACATTTGGACTACGAACTACAACCAACGTCCGGGATCGCCGGGATGCAGACCGTGCACAATGTGTGCTCTGTAATGAAAAATGTTGTACATATGTAGAATGCACCGTACCGTTCCTGTCTGCCGTAAGTAGGTTGTTGGGTGTTCCGTGGTATACAATAGAAAGTCAAACTCCATGTCAAGGGTACGGGTGGGAGGTTGACTTGGGTGGCGAGATGGTGAGTTGGTCGAACCTTATTCTTGAAAACCTGTGTACAATCTGTACATTATAGTGGAATGCGGTTCCAAACGATCTGGATATCTCCGTCTATACACCTCCGTAGCTCTGTGGGCATTCTTGCCTTCAAGAATAAACGCCTCAACCATATCCGTCAGTTCCTGGGTTGTATACATATTATTAGGCATAGTGTTATCGGATGTTACAATTAAATAGCTGTGCTAAGACACACGATTATACATTCGTAAGTGCTCCGCTGACTGTTGTACGATTATACTGGAATACCGATCCCCAACAGAGTAGTGTGTCATATTAACTTCGAAATTCATAATTTAGTTGGCTGACAATAGTAGCAAATGTAATATTAAATATTACACATAAATGTGATATGCCCTTCATGGAGGATTTATATGGGTTTCTACCCCCATTCAGCCTTTTCTGAACGTATTACAACTAACTATTGGTAGTAACTATTCCCCGCTGACACATATGCTGCAAATATCTTCCCACGAGGATTGCCAGGAAACAACGTTTTGGATCTGGATGACGGTCTCAATGAAAACTACATAATTTCTGCCATAGAATGCAATTTCAGCATCGAAACTACACGGTTTTATTGAAAATTCGGAGGTTCATGAGAAATTCGCATACTGTGCATACGCGATAACCTATAATGATTAGCAAAAATAACTCTCCGATTTAATTAAGACATCTTTTATTCCAACAAATTCCCTTGTTGCATATATATATATATATATATATATATATATATATATATATATATATATATATATATATATACTATATATATATATATATATATATATATATGTAATATATGTATATATATATATATATATATATATATATATATATGTATAAATTAATCTAAAGAGATAGCACAGAAACAACATAAATCTATTTGTATATTAATGTGTAACTATTTATTGAAATTCCATTTATCAGTATTGTTTTCCACAAATATAAAAATGTATCGATCTTGTCCGATGTACCGGCGATACCAGTATAGGTGCCGGTATTGCTTAAGAAACGCTTTCACAGAAATTGCCAGTACAGTAGTATCGCCCAAGCTATTTTCTTGCCGATGTACCCGGTATCCTTATAGTAATTTTTCATGTACCGTGCCGCTCACTGTATATATATACTTATATATATATATATATATATATATATATATATATATATATATATATATATATATATATACTCTATTCTTCTATTCTACTTTTTCTCTCTCTCTCTCTCTTGATCCATGATTTGCTGTTGTTCCTTTTAAATTAACACGTTTTCTGTAGAACTCGTTTGATATATTTTTGATGGGATTCTTATTTAAATGCATTGTTTTAATAATATTAGAAATCAGTTAGAGTTGAATTTAAGAATTTAAGTTTAGTACCGTTTGATGTGTAAAAAGTACTTAATCCTAAATCAGTTATTTATTTATTTTTTTGATTCATTTATTTATTTATTTATTTGCACTTATACATTTATTTATTATTTCAGTCGCTGTTTGAAAAAAACATTGAAATCTTAGCTAGTTGATTGTCTGCAGTGTTATTTAAACGTTGAAATTAAAAGATTAAATAAAGATGCTTCTATACTTTCTCATCTTTTTCTAATTCATCATTATTATAAGGTTCTAAATGAACAGATCCATCACAGTAATACACACACATACATACATAAACACATACACACACACCTACCCACCTACACATATATATATATATATATATACCCAATAATATATGTATGTAATAATGTAATATCCAATATGTCAATAATAATGTATGTAATATCAATATTATGTATATATAACATATATATATATGTATGTGTAATAATAAATGTAAAATATCTTTATGTATTATTATGTGTATCAATAATAATAATAATAATGTATTAATGTATATAATAATATCTATGTATTAATATGTGTGTATCAATATGTATATCTTAATAATAATAATATCAATATATATGTAATAATATCTAATAGGATGTATGTCATCTACTTTATCATATAAATGTGTGCATGCTCAATAATATCATAATTATCAATAATATGTCGTATGTATGTATCGTGATATATATATATATATATATATATATATGTAATAATATACTCTAATATATATATATATGTATATGTATGTATATATCTTATATATATATATAATATAATATGGACATATTATCTTGACTTACCCTTGCTCGAGAACAAGTTTTTCTTTTGAAATTATTGGATCCTGATTCAAGAGTAATAAGGAAAAATCTTATAATGTGTTTGGGAGTAGGGGATGAAAGATTGCCTGCCAGGAACCACAAAGCCTGTAACTTCGGAAATATCTCATATATGTATATATGTATAATATAATATATATATATATATATATATATATAGAACATATGTCTCTCTCTTTCTTTCTAACTAGATCTACATATTCAAATGAATGTTTGTGCAATAAACATAACCTTAATTGTTGTATGTATTTCAAATGGTCTAATTAGCCAATCGTGGTCTCGAGGTAACACTCACAGATACCATCAAGGGAAGTAAGGGTTCAAAACCCAATTGACCCATTTGAAATATATACTATATATATATATATATATATATATATATATATATATATAATATATATATATATATATATATATATATATATATATAACATATATATATATATATATATGCTTATCTATATATATATATAATAATAATACCGACCTAAAGGCGAAAGGTTATTAGAACCCTTCAATTTAATGCTTCAACAAGGAAGGAATATTATATATATATATATATATATATATATATATATATATATATATATATATATATATATATATATATATATATATACACAATACAGATATGCATATGAAAAATTAATTAAGAACACGTACAATCGCATCCTTCACTCACCAAACTTCAGCAAAATCATTTCCTAATAGGGGTAATCTTATTATCCTTAATAATAATAATAATAATAATAATAATAATAATAATAATAAAAGTACTTTTCTGAAAATTTATGGTTATGTTAATTAAGAAAATACGGCAAAGTGAAATTCCTAATATGCATAGAAAATTAACCTACCAACAGGTCCTTTTAAATTTTAAATGCCTTTAATTTTAAAAGAGTCCATTTAAATGCGACCGACCTCCAGTGTTTAAAGACCCGTTTATTTAAAAGGAAAAAATGGAGAATTTAAATCACCATCTTTTTAAATGGAAAGCAATTTAAATGGACCGAGTTACTAATAAGGATATTTAAATCAGGAATTTATAAACTAACCTCAGAATTTAGGAACCCCGTAATCTGAAGCTTGTGTATTATTATTATTATTGTCTAATGATGTGTGTGTGTGTGTGTATTATTATTATTAGTGTGTGTGTGTGTATTATTAATATTATTATTATTATTATGTATTATTATTATTATTATTATTATTATTATTATTATTATTATTATTATTATTATTATTATTATTATTATTATTATTATTATTATTATTATTATTATTATTATTATTATTTATTATTATTATTATTGTGTGTGTGTGTGTATGTGTGTGTATTATTATTATTATTATTATTGATATGTATTATTATTATTATTGTGTGTGTGTGTGTGTGTGTGTGTATTATTTTCCTAGGCTTGTATTGCATAAATTATTCAGATTTTTTAAGAGCTCTAATTACGAATTACCTGCTATTTTCTACATTTAAATGCTTTCTCAAAATACTGAATACATCAACACACACACACACACACACACACACGCGCACCCACATATGCACACCTACACACCTATACACACATACACACATATATATATATATATATATATATATATATATGTAACTATAATATATATATCTCCATATATATCTATATAATATGTATATATATGTATATGTAATAATATGTAGCCAATAATAATATATGTGTATCTATATATGTATATGTATATGTATTTATATAATATAATATATGTATGTATATATATATGTATATATATATATATATATATAATATCAATAACTTATATATATATATATATCTTAATAATAATAATAATATGTATATATGTAATATATCAATAATAACAATATAATATCTAATAATATATCAGTGATGTGAAAATGCGAACTGTAATTAAGAGACCGGGTTTGCTGAGTTGGGGATGCGCAGGCATGTATATGTAGTATATGTATGCATGTATATATATTAGCCATGTCTAATATCCCAACATATGTATCAATATGTATGTATAATAATATATCTATCTAATAATAATATATATGTATAATAAATAATGTGTATCATGTATGTGTATATATGTAATATGTATGTAATAATAATAATATATCTATGTATAATATTATTAATAATATAATAATATATATATATATATATGTATGTATAATAATATTACATATAATATGTATGTATATCTAATATTAATATCTAATATGTATATGTATGTATGTATATATGTATAATATGTATATGTATCAATAATATCAATATATGTATATATATGTATATATACTCTTATCTTCCACTTTTTATATATATATATAATATATATGCTTGCATATGCATTTGTATGTTTTTGGGGATACGGCGCTATGTATAATCATATATATATATCTATATATATATATATATATATATATATATATATATATATATATATATATATATCATATATATATATATATATAACTAATAATGTCGTTCGCATCTATATACCTAACAAATCTGGGGTGGCTCCAATCATACAATTATTCTCTAAAAAGCCGATTTTATTAGGGATTTTGATCGTAAAAACTCCTCTGCTCTCACAAAATTCTCTCCAATTTTTTTGTACCCATCAATTTGTTGCGTCACTCTCTCTTTAATCTATTGCAATTAGCTCAATACCTCCTCCACTGAGAATGGTTCGTTCGACACGCCTTTCAACACTTTCTTATCCATTCTCTGTCCAATCCTTGACTCAAGAATTAACCGCTATGCTCAATATTACATGTACTTCGCTGATAAGGTTAGGAACCAACAGTTTATATCTACTTTTTCAACTACTTTTGATTTAAACACCTTTAAAACGCCTTGTATCGGGGCCTGTTGAGCATTAAATTAGATATGCCACAGAAACTCTCCACCACTATAGTTTCATTTGGTAGGATGATTGTATGTTCTCCACCACTATGGTTTAATTATGTAGGCATTCTCCAGCAGAGTATATGTATATATATATATATATATATATATATATATATATATATATATATATATATATATATATATATATATATATATATATATATATATACTTATCATATATATATATATATATATATATAAATATATATATATATATATATATATATATATATATATATATATATATATATATATATATATATATATATATATATTTTAAATATTATTTATAATTATATATGTATATATATATATATATATATATATATATATATCAATCTACAATTGGTAATACACTCACAGTTTGAAAATATGTAGAATCTTTATTCTCTCCAATTGGGTTCTGAACCCAAACCCTCGCTGTTGGTATATAGCAAGAATGTTTTACCACTTGTCACGATGAGCTAAAAAGAAACATTGGAAGAATACTTTCTTCCCAGAAGCTCCCACGCTCACAAACACACACACACACACACACTATACATATATATATATATATATATATATATATATATATATATATATATATATATATATATATATATATATATATATATATATATATATATATATATAGTACACTTATTATTATATATGATTTACACAATATTCATATCAAGTTTCGTGTTCAAATATAAATGTTTAGAATAGTGACTAATTAAAAATATATTTTTTGCAAATACGAATGAATTAAAGAAAACGAATTCTGGGGTAGCATTTATGTCGTAATATATCTATTTTGCTTTAAAGCATAATTAAAAATACATTTTTCATACTTTTATTATTTAATTTTTTCATATGTTGTTTTTATAATATAATAATTGTTTACAATAGTTTCCTTGAAAAATTATTGTTTATATTATATAAAATTTTATTTTTTAGACATTGCTAAATGCATTTTTTGAAGGTTCTTTTCCTGCTTCGGGCTTTTTAAAATGAGGTTAATGTTTTATTTTTAAAATGAAAACTTAACTCAGTTGCAGGTCAGCGAGAAAAAGTAATATATTTAACTGTAAGTTGGTGAAGCGTGTAAACATAATAGAAGGTGGATTTTAATAAAATATTCCTAACCAAATGAGACATTCAGTGATCCACCAAAAGTACATGGACTACAACACATGAAGTGGAGGAACAAGCAGTAGAAAAGAGATAACTCCCAACGCTCCTGCCACTACAGAATTTTCCTCTTCCTCTACTTCATAATTGGAGGACCCAGAAGTAGAACACCCTTCTCAAGAGGATGTTTTCTGAACAATAGCAGCCCTTAGCAGAAGAATAACCATCTCCTGCAAGATCACCCTCTCAAGAGGATGGCTCCTCAAGGAGAACACATTTTTAAGTAGATGCTTTCGGAAGTTTACATATCCTACAAGAAGAAGTTCTTCACAGAAGAAGGAAGATTTAAGAAGAGAATTTAGACGAACTACTTCTCCTACAAACCTGGTCTCCCTGGCTATGGAAGCAGACAACAAACCGCAGCAGTTCCCAATAAAGACCACGTTAAAGAAGAAAATTCAAGCACCATGAAGACCAGTGATGGCGTGATCTTCAGTTGCCTTATTAATACCCAGGTCTACCAGCCGCAGTTTAACATTTCTGATTCCGTAGTCGCTCATATCAATTTCAAGCTGTCATACTAACGAAAATCTTCAAGCAACATGGAGACTGGGGAAGACTGGAACAACTCATATCGCTAACCCCCGGCCTCCCAGCTTCAGTTTAACATGGTTATTTCCGTCGACACTTATGTAAATTTCAAAATGTCATAATGTCGAAGAAACTTCAAGCAACACACAGATCGGTGGAGACAGGAATATCATCCACACAGTTAATACCCAGGCTTAAAAGCCTCAGCTTAACGTGACTATTTCCGTTTACACAATGGTAACTAACCACCCTCTCTGCGGAAGTACTCACAAATTATATATCAGATGAACTTCCATTTTTCCTCTTCAGCAATTTGGTTAAAAAAAAGGAAAGATTCATCCATGTATAGTATTGAGTATAAATCAATTGGCGCCTCGTGCCACTGCTACTATATATGGATGGATTACATGAGGAAATGAATCATCATCAGTATATATTTGGTAATACGTACAATACAATTGCAGGCCACATACCACTGCTGCGATATACTTTATAAATATTGGTTTTCTTGGAAGAATGGAGAGGTATCAATTTCAATATTGTGATATGTCTAATACAATGGAGGACCTTATACCACTGTCACTGTATTATCTTCATTCAAGCTGTATTCTTCTTGGTGATTCATACTTCCTTCAAAGAGATATCAGCACCGAGCTTCATATCTTTCTGACAAGTTTTCTCAACCGGTAGGTAATTCGACTTCGCAGATGGTTCGTCAACCTGCTAGTTATTCCCTTTCGCAGGTGATTCCTCAACCGGCTGGTAATTCGACTTCTCAGATGGTTCAGCAA
>JABUQX010004301.1:0-5000 GCA_015478945.1 Trachelipus rathkii | reverse complement strand
ATACACCGAATTTGAAAAGAAGAGAACATACTCTTAACAATGTTGACAAAGAAGAATATCGTGAAATGTTGATGATAGGAGGAGGTGGGGCCTGTATGACCATAAATGTTGAAGAAGGGTCCACCATTCCTCCCCCCGAACTGCTGAAATTGGGCCAGTAAACCTGATCGTAGCGGAGCCAGTTCGGACCAAATTTCCAAAGGCTTAGTTTTTTGACAAACTCTCGATGAGATAACCCTCGAGTTATCAAGTCGGCAGGGTTTTCATCCGTTTTAACGTAGTGAAAAGAGATAGGCAGTAAATTGTCATCTCTCATGGAGGAGACCATGCTCTTGATATCTTGGATTCTATTTTTGACAAAAATTTGTTTTGTTTTGCTACCTCCTCCCGCTACCCATGCTAGGACGATTTGGGAATCCGAGAAGATGTTGACAGCCTTGAATTCAACCTCTGTTAATCCCGTCAATATTTGTGGAAGGCACTTAAGAGCCAAATAGACTGATAATAGCTCGAGACAAGGAAGTGTTTTTCCCCTGAGAGGAGCCACCTTAGATTTTGCCCACAATAATGACGGGACAGTTTCTGAACCGGTGACGTAGACTGCAAACCCATAACATTGTGAACTTGCGTCACAAAAGATGTTGAGAGTTGAATTTGCTGATGCTTCAAAGCAGAAGCGTTGAAAAGATAAGTTTTTGAGGTCGTCGAGATCAGCACGAAGTTTCTCCCAATCTTCTTTTATATCCTGGTCAATGGAGTCATCCCAACTCATTTCTTTCTCCCATGTCCGCCTCATCAACAGACGTCCCCTTAAGGTTACAGGAAGGAAAAAAGAAAGAGGATCAAAGATTTTGTTTACTTGGGAGAGAAGATCTCGTTTTGATTCGACTGAGGTAAGGTCAAAGTCTGCTAATCTAAGGGTATCATTTTCGGGATGATAAAGATACCCCAAGACTTTTTCCTCATCACAATTATGAGAGGAAAGCATCTGATCGTCTTTGATTTGAGCTTTTAGATCAGGGTGGTTGGTGTTCCAGGAACACAAGTTGAACCCACCCTCCTTCATCCTTTCTACTGAGGCTGAATAGATGTCTCTCAAAACATCAGGGGATGAATGAGTGTAGATAAAATTATCCACATACAAGTTATTGACAAGAAGCCGAGATACCAGATCGAATGAATATTTGCTTTTAATATGATGTCTTATTACGGCTCCTAAGATAAAAGGGGATACCGCAAGGCCAAAAATGATTGTCGCGTACCTATAAGTAACAAGTCGGCCATCTTCTTCCCAGAAGAAACAAAACTTGTTACGATCGCTTTCAAGTTTAAGATAGATCTGAAGAAAGGCTTTCGAGATGTCAGCGGAGAAGGAGACGAAGTAAAGGAACCAACAAGTCGATGCCTGGGTAACAGGCTTGATTAAGAGAAGGAGCGCCTTTTGTTCTAAGGCTACAATTGAACACAGGCCTGATTTTAGTAGAAACCTGATCAGCCATTTTTATTACAGGCCTGTGGGGAATCCATATGTAACGATCGAACTCCTTCGGATCAACAGAGATGATTTCGATGATACCACATCTCAGTTGTTCCTTAAAAACATCAGTGTAGGCCGTAATCCAAGACCGTGATTGCTAAGACGATTTGTACGTCGTCTAAGGTACTTAAAGCAATCGATAATGTCGAGGGGACCTGATCACTAATTCTGGGGATCCAGTGGGATTTCAAGTATGGGTATTTTCCATCGATAATTGAATGTGCATGTGTGGAATGTTGAGATAAATCCTTATCGATGACCCATAAGTTCCTTCTCCTCCTGGAATACCAAAGACCCAAGCGTGTACAGATATTTCCAAACCCAGGTCGGCACGTTATTTCATTTGAAGAAATTGCTAGAACGTGCCGGTAAGTAGGATGAGGGTGCAATGATCGAGTGACGAGATTAGGAGAAGATGGAATAGATGTTGTTGGCAGCGAGGAGACAGACGATGGATAGTCATGGAACCTTTGTCTGGAGGTGGTGGAGATTGTTTAGATTCGATTGTAAATCAAGAGTTGATGTTGAAGTCTGCTTTCTGTATAGAAAGGCTTGTTGATGAGGAAGTAGAAAAGAATTCACTGGGCCGAAAGGAACCAACCCAAAGCAAGTCTGAATGGCACTACCTTCCAAACAATCGATAATTTGGAAGTGTTTCATATGACATAAAGTGTCAGTACCTAAAAGAAGGTCGATGTCATCGACCGAATCCCCATAAGGGCCCACAAAGGACTTGTCAGCCACATTATATTTTAACGAAATGCGACTAATGGCTGATGCTAACCCTTTAACCGCAAACCTTACATCCAAAGAAGGGTCGACCAGAACCGGGGTTCTAAAGAAGGAATTGCAGCAGCAATTTATATCTAGGTCGACTAGGTACGATGTACGTTCTTCTTCTCCGATAAATGTTTTTATAGGATTTCTGATTACAGGTAATTGTTCACAGTTGATTCCGAGTTTAGTAAGCAATTTAGGGCCAGCATATGTTCTCTGTGATCCCAAATCTATAAGAGAGCGAATAGGAACTGATTTGTTATTGTGCCTTGCTATTATGGTTATTGTAGGCAGAATATGCGAAGCTGATGATTGCCCAGTATTAATACAAAGATGATTAACATCAGCTTTATTTCCTTCATCAGCATTTTCTTGACGAGAATGCTCCCTGTTTTGATTAGTGGTTCCAGCGGAACAGAGAGCGGCTAGATGTTTTCGGCTCTTACATTTATAGCAAGGATACTTTAAATTGAGTGTTTTAGCCGGGCATGTATCTGCCATGTGCTTTATGCTGGAACAGTTACAGCACATGTTTAATGCCACACATCTGTCCCTTTTTGATTTAGGGTTTACGTAAACCGTGCAGTCAGAGAGGTAATGGTCTCCATTGCACAGCTTACACTTGACTTCCCTTGAAGATTGATTCGAAGTTGAATTAGAATTTGATTGAGATTCAGAAGAGAACGTAGTTCTTTTTAGAGAGCCACTACCTTTTGAATTGTTGAAAGTATGACTCCTCTGATCAGAAGGTATCCTCTTCTCCCTTTTGAAGTTCCCTTTGGAAGAAGATGATTTAGTTGATGAGAATGAAGTTGAGGTCTGAGAGGTGCGAAACCTCAGCATTGATTGAATTATCTGATTATGCTCCTTAAAGATCAGATTAATTGACGGATATTGTTCCTTAGTCGCCAGCTTCAACTCTCTTAAAAATGAGAGAGGAAGTTTATCTACTAATATATGGCTGATTAATTTGCAGCCAGAACTTTCCTCTGGGAAGAGGTCAACCCCGAGCTCCTTGAGTTCTTTTAGATGAGCCCGAACCTTTAAAATAAAGGATCTGACCGTTTCAAGTTGCTTCCCGTCCAGAGGCGGAGATGAGTCCAGTTCATGGAAAATAGAATCAATAATGAAGGCCTTGTCCAAATAATGTTCTTTTAAAATGGACAAGGCAACTTCATAGTTCTCATCCGTACCCGTCAAATGCTCAATGTCTCTGAGAGCATATCCCTTTAAATGGGACTTGAGATACTGCAACTTAACAGCTTGTGACAAGTCCCTCCTCCCCCCATACACATTATTGAACTCCTGCAGGAAGGAACGAAAGGAGTGCTTGTCCTTCTCGCCTGAAAAATCTCCGCATTTTAGGGCTGGGATCTTCAGGCTAAAAGGCTGCATGGGAAAAGACTTGGAGTGTTCACAGCATGTTTTGTTCGAATTTGAAGCTGCTCTCTCATTATCAGAAAGGGCATCAGAAGATCTTCGAGACTCGATTTCATATCCATATTCGACTCTTAACAGTTGAAGAGCTTGAGCCACTTTTATGTGGTAAGCATCAGTAGCGGAAATCTCTTCGTCTAGAAGCGATTGGTCGAACTTGGTGTACTCAGCCCCTATTAATAGGTTTTCGATCAGAGTATCTTGAGCCTTAATGTCCGTGATAATCGAGGTCACCTTGTCGAAAATTGTTTTGATAACAACAGGGTCGGATGAGGTGAGTGACTCTCGTGATCATCCACCGTTTTGCAGGAAGAATGTTGCCAGCATGCAAGTTAGATGCTTCTCCTTAAGAACACCCCTTTTATTCGAGGCGGACTCAGCTCACCCGTTAATGTTGCTTTAAACTAGCTGTTGTTTCATGCGCGAAGAAGACGCAGGGTCTTATTTGGAGAAGCTCCTCTGTGACCTTAGAGTCTGGAAATCGTTTCAATATATCCTCGTGGAACAAATTATATTTAAATTGTGAAGTAGATGTAAAGTATTTCCCAACTGGCTGACTGAGAGCAGCTAATAAAGCCGCTGGGAAACTAGACTGCGCAAAAAAATATCAACAGCGCAGAAAAATATTAACTGCGCCCAAAAAAACACACTGCAGAGTCAAAAGCACAAAAAAATGTCAACAAGCACAAAAAAATGTCAACAGCGCAGAAAAAATATCAACTGCGCCTGAAAAAACCGCACTGAAGAATCAAAAAGTACAAAAGAAATGTCAACAGCGCAGAAAGAATATTAAACTGCGCCGCAAAAAAAACACACGTGCGCAGAGTCAAAAGCCACAGAAAAAAGAGGGGTGGTGCGAGAGGCGAGGGCGCAGAAAAATATCAAGTAGCGGCAGGAAAATAGTCAAAACTGGCGCCTGAAAAAAACCGCACTGCAGAGTCAAAAAGGCACAAAAAAATGTCAACAGCGCAGAAAAAATATCAAGTGAGCGGAGAGAGAGAGATGAGTGCGAGCGAGATGAGAGAGGTGCGAATTTCGCCCTGGTTAAGAACAAGACACAAAGTCAATGGCGCCACACGTGAGCAACTACCAAGTCACGTGCGCATGGTGTATGAAGGATGAAGGGCTGGCGGGGCGAGCTATAAAGTCAATTTGCGCACGTATGAGTTGACTTGCGCACTCGGGTGAAGCACTGCAAAGGTCAATGCGCACGCAGAAAAACAAGCAAAAGAAGTCAATTATCTCTCCC
>JABUQX010004300.1:2500-31904 GCA_015478945.1 Trachelipus rathkii | reverse complement strand
AGAGAGAGTTATACTAAAATTTACTATATTGAGACGGGATTGCCAAGGTGTAAGAAGGAAGGAAAAAGTCCCAGATTGGGGACTCATGCGGGGCAGCGCTAAGTTCACGCACGTAAAGATTTTAAATGTGATTAGAGGCTGTATTTTGGATCAACCCTGTCAATCAGTCTAGGTTTAACTCTAAACTGCAAGGTATATAGCCATCCTCCCTCATGATGAAACTGTGTTGTCAATAACATTAAGAATGCTACGTGGTTTTGTGATTTGCTGAATTATGGAAACTACGATGAATATAACTGGTTTGCAAGGTTTTGGATCACGCAATAATGCAGACGAAGGAGAGTAGTATTTCACTCTTGAAACCAAGGTGTAATTGCCGGACAGACAGGTATATAGAACTATAAGATGGTTAAAGAGAAACTTCCTCCTGTTTTAAATTATTGGGTTGGTAACTCGAGGGTACGAAATTTATGAAATTTAATTATTGAAATGGGAGATTGACAAGCTGTATGTTAAAATTATATTTACAAGTCTTTTTAATGGTGTTTACGAATGGAAATTGTCATGTATAAATATAAAATTACGAAAATCTTTTTTAATTAATATACCTCCGCGTTGAACAGCAGACAATAAGAGGAAATAATTTACTGTTATATATATATAGTATATATATATATATATATATATATATATATATATATATATATATATATATATATATATATATATATATATATATATATATATATATATATATATATAGTTATTTATATATATATATATATATATATATATATATATATATATATATATATATTTATATATATATAAATATATATATTTATTATTATTATTATTACTGAAGCAGCTGCAATTGCCGCTGTCTCACTATCACACTGATTACATATTATTATATATATATATATTATTATTATTATTATTATTATTATTATTATATTATTATTATTATATATATTATAATAGAAGAAGAAGAAGGAGATATTATTATTATTATTATTATTATTATTATATATATATATTATATATTATTATTACATATTATTACATTATATATATATATATTATTATTATTATTTGTATTGTTGAATATTTAATTAAATATATATATAAAGAAAGCTATTGTCATATCTGAGAAATATTATTATTATTATTATTATATTACATATATTATATATATATATATATTATATTAAAAATTTGGCAACTGTGGTTCTCTTTTAAATTTGACAACGGTTTTCATATGTATAACAACAAATCGATTAATTAACAAATCGATTTTTTAAGAATCTGTTAAACTCAACTATTACCAATAAATATTTCCGTGAAACACATAATAAACAGAAACACATAATAAACAGAAACACATAAACTAATTTACACCAAAAAATTGAAATAACACTGCCAGAGACACTCCAAACTCGCTTTCACGAGAGCACACCGTGACTGGAGACATAATTATTTATATTTATGAGTGTCCTTAAATGAACGACATTTGAAAAAAATAAAGTTAAATTACATAATTCAATTTCTGTAGAAAATCATGTATAAAATGACTTATAAATAACAAAACATAAAATGAAAAAGATTATGAAAGAGTATAAAGAAATTTGGGAAAAAAGTCAAGGTGTTAATTATTTTTAAAATGATATCATACGCCTGGCAGTGTCGCGGAAACATTTAAAAGTAATAATGTTACGTCGCAAATACGTTGCATTTGGAACGAAAAAGCGTACATCACATAAGATGTAACAATGCAAATGTCACATATACGACGTATGTGTGATGTGACGAGTGCGACGAACATTAACGTCGCTATGATGTATCTGCAACCATCTGTGCTATATAGGTATATATATTAGACTGGTGCAAAAAAACATTTTTGAAAAATTTCTTTCTCACTCACAGATATTATGAACCTTGTTGAAAAAATGATCTACGCAAATTTGCAGGAAAATGTAATAGTATTTTGTAGTGCCACAAATAACATTTTTTTTTTTTTTTTTTTTTTTTTTTCAGAGCACATATTAGCCGAAAATAAATTAATAGGTGCATTTTGTTGATTACTATATTAACTGCATAACTTGAAACTTATGATAGAAAAATAGAAATATCATATATCTAAAGCTAAAGTAGCAATACTTTCCCGGAACAGTCCTAGCAAACGCGCTTTTCAGGAGCGGCCCCAGCTGGCCGCCCTACCATTTCACGCTGTTTAAGTGAACCACTGAAGAGTGAGCGTTATTATCTCATTGTGTGTCAGTTGTTGGTGCTTTCAGACCTTTTTGAATATAATCATGTCAGGTTCAATTAAAACTAGAAGTAAAACACAAGTATGGCTTATTGGAGAAACTATTGATGAAATTAAGATGACAAAATTACCGTCAAATGGTCATATTTTAAGACGGCTTTTCTTCCTAACACAGTGCAAGAAGAATGTAAAAGAAGCACGTAACAGATATATGAAATATGGGATAAATCGAAAATACCAAGTAGAGAGAAACAACACGTAATAGCGAAGATGCAGAAGAATTATGAGCAATTTAGAACCCTCCAGAAAACAAAATCAAGACGAGATGAGACTCAAATAGCAAAGGAAACTTCATTCAAAGATTCATTAAATGATTTGTTTGATATAGCTCATCCTAACGTATTGAAAATGATACACAATGAAGAAGATCGTACATTTCTACAGGCAAAAAGAGAGAAAAGTAGACGAGGTTATATAGGCAGTGTTGAGAAGAAAACAGCAGAGAAAGAACACGAAAAGCGTAAAAGAATTGAGGAGGAAACACAACGAATTGAAGCAGAATTGCATAGAAAAGAGAATTTGTCAGTTTTTCAACTTACAGCAGCTCAAGCGAGTCAAACAGCGCAGAAAACGGCAGTGATGAAGTCAAGCCTGGTCCGTCTAATCTCCAAAAAACAAAGAAAAGTAAAAGTGAGAAAATTACTACACCTGACTTAGTGGCAGCATTAGACAGAACGAAGATGAATGACCGTAATGCAATGAGAGTAATATCAGCAACAGCCTCAAGCCTTGGAAAAAAATTGATGAGATAATCATAAGAAGAACTACTCTGCAAAGAGAAAGGAAAAAATTTAGAAAAGAAATATCTGATAGCATGAAACAATTATTCACTACAGATGTACCTCTTACAGTCCATTGGGATTGCAAACAAATTCCTGATTTAATTGGCACTGAAAATGTAGACAGTTTGGTTGTGTTAGTGTCTGGTTGGGGCAAGTCTAAACTTTGGGAATACCAAAACTAATGTCAGGTATAGGTCATCAAATAGTCACAGCAGTTGTGTAATATCTTGAATATTGGAATATTAAAGACAGCTTTAACGCAATGTGTTTGACACCACTGCTTGTAACACAAGTCCTAAGAAAGGTGCATGTGTGTCAATAGAAACAAAACTAAACACAAGTCTTCATTAGTTTCCTTGCAGGCATCATGTTAATGAAATAATAATGTCTGATTTATTTCAGAAGTGTTTTGATGCTTCATGTGGACCAGAAATTCCATTATTCAAGCGTTTTCGAAATTCATGGAAGACTATCAATACTTAATTATATGAAGAACACAGTGCAAGTCTTCCTTGGAAAGAAGCTGTACTTATTTTTTTGCCAGGAATAGTTGAAATGTCATCATCCTCGTGCAGATTACAAAGAACTTTTACAACTAGCAATGGCATATTTAGGAGGTGATACGGTAGTCATCAGCTTCAAGCAGCCCGGAGCAGAGTATCGAGCACGATGGATGGCAAAGGTGATTTATTCAATTAAAATTGTGCTCTTCAAGAAACAATTTAAAATGACCAAGAAGGAACAGTCATCAGTCGAGCGATTTGCAGAATTTGCCGTACAGTACTACGTTCTTAACTGGTTTACTTCTTTAACTGCATCTATTGCTCCACGCAAGAATATAAAGTACTTACAAAGTCTCCAAGTATGTGAAAATAAGGAACTTGCATCTGTGGCCAGCAGAGCTCTTGGTCGTCACCTTTGGTATCCAAGTGAAGAATTGGTGCACCTTGCTTTCATGGATGAAGGTATTTCTCTAGACCTGAAGAGGAAGATGGCGTGGGCATTGCAGAAGCCTGGCCCCCAGCATACAGAGAAACGATACACACCGGAAGAAAAAGTGAGCATCTCAGACAAAACTTTAGCTGACTTCGTGACTGAATCCAGTAGACTTATCTTTACAAAGTTGTTGTTAGATTCCTCTTTCTTAGAAGTAGACCCGTCAGAATGGAATGAACGAGGTGATTATCAAGCAGCAAAAGAATATATTAAAACTTTGAATGTCACCAATGACAATGCAGAGAAAGCTATAGCCTTGATTGAAAGCTACAATAATCATCTTACCAAAAATGAAGATCAGCTTCAGAACCTTCTACAGGTTGTTGAAGGTCACAGAGATAAATTTACAAATACAACAAAATATGCATTGAAGAAAAGCATAAAAAAACTAATCTCATTGCAAAACACTGTGGAATAGGCCTCTTGGGATACCATGTTAAAAAAACGCGCCTTTTTCAGTTACCTCAAGGGTGGTGTGGAAAAACTGAGAAACCTAAAACTTTGTAAGATTTGTGGCACAACTAAAACTCATTCAACAGAACTCAAATATAGCAACAATTTATTTTAAAGCTAGCCTCACAATTTGCATGGGTGAGACCAATAAAGTTAATAATATGAAAAACCGCCCTTATAAAACTTTGTCAGTCTAATATATATATATATATATATATATATATATAAATATATATATATATTATATTATAAATATATATAATATAATATATATATAGATTTATATCTTACATTATATATAATATATATGTATATATATATATATATATAGATATATTATATATATATATATATATAATATATATATATATATAATATATATATATATATATATATATTATATATTTTAATATATTAATATTATATATATATATATATAGTAATATATATATATATATATATAATATATTTTGTATATATTATATTTATATATATATTAAATTATTATATAATAGTAATATAATATATATATATATAAATATATTATAATAATATATATATATATATATTATTTATATAATATATAATATATATATAGACTATATATATTATATAAATATGCAATGCCTTAATTAAAATATTATTTATGAAATCCTTATATAAATAGAAGAAATTTATTGAGGAATATTAGCCAGAATAATTTCGAGAGGAAGTATAGTTAGAGATAATAGAATAATTTTTAATTAAGTCTATTAATTATTACTGTTCACGTCTTAAGTCTATATACCGTTTATATATATATATATATATAAATATTATATATATATATATAGATATAATATATATATATATATTATTTATATATATATAATATTATATATATATATATATATTTATATATATATATATTAATGTATATATATATATATATATATATATATATATATATATATAAAAGGCAAAACTTGGTAAGTTGGTGGCTTCTTTTGAGAGCAAGGCCCTATATAAGATAATGGCTTATTTAAAAATCCATATTTTAAATGAAGTATTTATTCAACGTAAATAAGTAACAAAAATTACACTTTTCTTAGATACTCTTTTTCAAATTCTTGATAAGTGTCTTGTGCTTAGGCGATGTTTTACCTCCTTTTTGTTCGGGCTTTTGTTCTTGACAATTGTTCTCTAATATTCTGCTTCTCGATTGCTTAGTCGGCTGCTTACCGCCCCAGCTGAGATTAGAATATCCTGAAACTTGTTTTCGGACGATTGAGTTTCGGAGAGAAGTAGTAAGTCTGAATTAGTGAGTTTAGTAAGTGAGTATCTCCACAAGACGGATTTATATATGATTTCTTTTCGACCTATGCTAAAATTTTGCTTACGCAAACCTTAGCATAAGTTCGAACATGAATTATTATTATTTTTTTTTTTTTTGGCAAATAGTTATAATGGAGTACTATATTACTCCCACGATAATCACGGAGTGAGAAAGTATGTTATAAAAGTTATACAAGATATAAAAGCTAATCATTATTCAAATGTATGCCTATTTGAGTGCATTCGAAAAATTAGCGCAAGCATACAAAACTTTTCAATGAGATAAAAAGAATAATAAATAAAATACATAAAGTAAAGTACTCTCAAATGCAAGCATATCTAATTATGTCCGAAAACATAAAAACACATACAACCATTTGAATGTATAAAAATACATAATATTTCAAATAAATATTTAAATTAAATATATCGCACATAAGTTTGCTTGGAGAATGTCACTTGACGTCTTGAATTTCGACGTAAATTCTTCTTCTGTTGACACTGAATGTTGATTGAATAGTTGTAAAACAAGGAAAGGTCCAGTCAGTATAAGAGGCTTCTGATGTTTTTTTGATTCGACCAACACATGTGCGCATGTTTTTAAAGCTTCGTACAAGTTCAAAATAATAATTTTACGTTTTTAGTCCTTTTTGAAGCGATAAGATTTTTATAAATATTTATAGGCAACATTGATCGAATCAGTGAATCCAAGGAAAGGTCCATTATAAGGGGTTTCTAATGTTTTCTTGATTCGATCAACGCGTACGTAAACATTTTTCAAAGCTTCGGATATGAAAGAAACATTGCTGGACATTTGTAGAGGCGAAACTGTCTGAAATCTAGTTTCTTTATTTTAGTTTCTTGATGAGAAAGAAACGTATTAAATAGGGGAGATGGCACAGTTATTGAGAATTCGAAAAGGAGCCTGAAGGTTTGTAGTGGAATCCAAGATGAGTTTCCGACCATAATCCAAAATTAATTGAGAATGAGAAGAAGTCTGTATCGGTAATTTCCGCTTGAGGTTTGCTTGAGTCATCTTTTTGGAGTGATCTGATTTGGAAGTTTTAGTATTGTTGTCTTTCTTTTTCTTCATTTTGATTGTTTTCCTTTGCTTATCTAAAGGCGCTGATTGAAGTTCTGGGTGTTTTTCTCTGGGTTCACCAATTATATAGGGCAAAACTTGCTAAGCAAGTGGTTTCTTTTGAGAGCAAGGCCCAATATAAGATAATGGTTTATTTAAAAATCCGTATTTTAAATGAAGTATTTATTCAACATAAATAAGTAACAAAAGTTACCCTTTTCTGAGATACTCTCTCTAAAATTTTTGATGTCTCTTGTGCTTAGGCGATGTTTTATCTCCTTTTTTGGGGCAGGCTTTCATTCTTGACAATTGTGTCTCGAATATTCTGCTTCTCGATTGCTTAGTCGGCTGTTTACCTCCCCAGCTTAGATTAGAATTTCTTGAAACTTGTTTTCGGGGGATTGAGTTTCGGAGAGAAGTAGTATGTCTGAATTAGTGAGTTTAGTGAGTGAGTATCTCGACAAGTCGGGTTTATATATAATTTCATTTCAACTTCTGCTAAAATTTTGCTTACGCAAACCTTAGAATAAGTTCGAACTTAAATTATTATTGTTTTTTTTGCAAATATTTATAATGTACTATATATATATATATATATATATAATATATATAGATATATATATATATATGAATATATATTATATATAGATACATATAATATATAGTATTATATATTTATATATATTATATATATAATATATATATATATATATATATAAATAATATAGATATATTAAAATATAATTATATATATATATTATATATATATATATATATAATATTAATATTATTATATAATATATTATATATATATTTATTATTAATATATTTATAATATATATATATATATATATATATATATATATATATATGAATGGCATCCGGAAGATACCTAAAACAGCTTCGGAAAGATTAGGCGGCCATTCTGAAATCTCTATCCGCGATTTCGTTGCCAGTTACCCCTACGTGAGAGGGGATCCAACATAGTGTTATTTGTTTATTGCGAGAGTGTAGCAGCCGACGAATTTGATGCACAGCCGCGATTTCTTTGCCAGTTACACCTGCGGGAGAGGGAATCCAACATAGTGTTATTTGTTTTATTGCGAGAGTGTAGCAGCCGAAGAATTTGTTTCACAGCCAATACCATTGCTATTTAAGAGTAAGGGGTTTTAAGGGGTAGGATGGCGCTGAGCAAATCTAAATAAAATCATAAGAGTGTCTTGGTTAAGGAATAGAATTTGAGAGATTTTAATCATTAAAGCCATTAAATATGACGTAACATTTGAATCTTGAGGGGGAGGTTTTGGGAGAGGTTACGGTGAGGGAAGATAGCAGACACACCCACGCTATCCACTTTTCTAGAGCCGTCAGCAAACACTGGAGTAAATTCACGGAATTTGCGGAATTAAATTTGAATGATGCCTTTAACAATGCAGCGGAGTTTCTCGATTTGGAGAGAGAGGTCAAAACCAGGCAGATGTTGGGGGTGGGGAATAGCTAAATTGTATATCCTAGATCATAAGAGAATGGCAGGATCTTTTGCAAGGGGATGTTTATTAATTTAAAGATTTTATAAACTGTGTTTGCAAATGACCAGTAAGAAAGATTCTGAGGTATCTCCAGCAGAATCGGTGCCATAGCAAATGGTATTGGTTTTTGAAAGCGAAGATAACTTTTGCAAATGATGTATTCCCTATGAAAAGAGAGTGGCATCACATCAGATTCAACGTCATGGCTAACACGGGGAGATGATCGGAAGGCTCCAGTGGATTTACGGATCTTCTCCTTTTTGAATGGGGTCTAACAAGTGTAGTAGAGTTGGGAGCCTGACCATATACTACGCAGCCATAATCCAGCTCGATCAGATTAGGGCGATGTGGAAACGTAAAAGGAACTTGCGATCAGCACTTTAAGATTTTGAGGAGAGATTACGTAATAGGTCAAGCACGCGATGATACGTCGTTTTCCCGAATTTTATGTGTGGTGCGTATTTTAAGCTGCCATCTAGAATTTGTCCAAGAAATTTGACTTGCAAAGTTATAGGAATGGGCGAACCATATAAGGTTATCCTCGCTGGAGAATTGTGGTAGGTTCTTCGATTCTCTTTACCCTAAAAAATACTGCTGAGGTTTTAGTTTATGAGAAATGGAAGTCATGGGAGCTACCCCATTGTAAAATATTCTCAGTAGCTAGTTAAATTTGCCGTTTAAGAAATGGCAGCCTGGCACCGGCAATATATAGCACAAGTTCATCAACATAGAAAGAAAAATTTACCTTCGCTGGGATAGAGGTAAAGATGTCATTGAATTCGAAAGAAAATCGTAATGCACTTATAACACTGACCTACGGAACGCCTTCATCCAGAGTAAAGTAGCGTGATAGAACAGAAGAGCACAGAACCTGGAAGGATCTATTTGACAGAAAGCGTTTAATAAAAAGAGGGAGCTTTCTTCGGAAACCACGTTATGTCATAAGCATTTTTCAAGGTAAAAAATGACACCAAGAACTACCCCATTAGTTGAGAATGATTCCCGGATGTCATAGTTTAGTTTTAACAAAGGATCCGCGGTCGAACGATTTTTGTGGAAACGAAATTTCAAGTTTGAACAGCCTGTCGACTCTCCAGAACAAAAGGGAGAAGGCGATCTGAAACCATTTTCTCCATTAATTTACAAGTATGACAGATAAGAGAAATTGGTCTTTGGTAGTCCGCCAACTTCTGATCTTTCCCAGTTTTGGAAATAGAGAATACAAAAGCTATAGTCCATAAAACTGGAAAATAAGATTCGATTCAGATTCTGCTATACAGATCCAGCAAGAATGCTGATGCAGAGAGGTGAATATTACGGAGCATTATGTACGAAATCATGTCTTGGCCAATGCCACCGTCTTTCCTATTCGTCAGTACAGTTTGATACCCTGAAAGTGTAAAAAGGCGGTTATAAGTATGATCTTCCCATTTTGCTGTGGAAAAGTCTAGTGGTGCTGTGTTAATTCTCAATTTTTAAAAGGCTTCAAGATTGTGAAATAGGTCGAGTGGCCAGCAAAACAATAACCTAATGCATCTGCAACAGCTGCTGGAGCAGAGATCTTATCAGCTATATCAGGACAGTAACGGAGGACTGTGGGTTAAAAATTGTTGGAGCACCAAGATATTTTCTGACAGCTTTCCACACTGGAGAAAGGGGAGTTAAGAAGTTGACAGTCCAAGTATAAGTTCGATAGTATTGTTTACATGTTTTGGTGATTAATTCGACGATATCTCGCTAAAGCTCTTTTAAAAATAATCATTTTTGAGGTGGTGCGGGTCCTTTTGTATTGGTTTTTGAGTTTTTTTTCTCCCGTTTAGCTTGTGCACACTCTTGGGACTACCAAAGGGTTGCCGAACCTCTACCTGTAGAAGATAGCAGGATGACAGCTTCCGCTGCTGTGATGATAACTTACTGGAAGAATTTAAAGGCATCATCAGCAGACGGAAACCCCTCATTGAAGAGAGAGACTGGGACAGCTGTAGCCTGCTGAAAAAAAGCCCACTCTGCTCGGTCATAACGCCAGCTGGAATTGGGTTTTAACATTGTGTTTGGTGCAAGTTCATTTAAGGCTATTGGGGAATGGTCACTGCTGCAAATGTAATCAAATTGGGACTAGGTGAAGCGATTAAGAGAATGGTAGCAAAAAGAATTATTTATACAGGAAGAAGTGTTTGTAGCTAAATGTTCAAATGTAGGGAGTCCTGTCTTAATGCATCGCAAGGAAAAAGGGGTTAGGAGATCAACAGGGATCTTAGACTTAGACTAGGTCATAGAGTCACCCCATAAGGGGTGACGAAGATTGAAATCTCAAAGTACAACAACCGGAGTGGAGAGCTGCTTAAAAAGTCGGAAAGTTAGTCTTAGTAAACTAACTACTGGCTGGAAGCCAAGTAGATTGAACAGACAGTAAAATCGATGGACAAATGGATGTGCTGAAACTGCATGAAGCCTAGTTCGATGAGGGACTGGAGAATAGGGGATATACTTATGAATAAGAACTCATGCTTCTCCTCTATCATTATCTCCGCTTTCTATTGAAATTAGCGACGATTTGTATCTGACGGTTGGAAGAAGTCGAGATAACATAGGTGAAGTTCCTGCAAACATGTGCACTTTCGTGTACATATGTTCATTATTTGAATAAGTTCTTCAGCATTATAGTAGTAGCCACGTCAAATGCATTGAAGGAAGTTGGCAATGCTATGCTTTTATGATTATTATGAGGATAGTCTTATCGCTACAGTAGTCTCTTGGTGACTAGGGATAATATTGGAGGTGGATACAGATGAGGAGGAAAGACTGGGACGTGTATCCCGACGAGGAGAAGCAATAAATCCTAGTGGTAAGGAATATTCGTACAATAGAGATTTTGGTTGTACGACCTGTTTTGGAGTCGAATTTTCTCTGGTAGTTGGTGGATGGACTTCGCCATGAGTGTGAAATAAGTTGAGTTCAGCTCAGTCCATGTTATTATGTAGACTTAGTTGGTCGTTGAAAGAGCAGCCTGGGTGATCATGTTTATGAACGGGAACGATATCAGTATCTACCAAGCAAGTAGATTGAGAAAAGTGTGGAGAATATGAGTCTGTTTCCATGGAAAAGGGAGTGAAAGGTGTTACCGAAAATGTGTCATCTTTTGGAGAGAGTGTTGGAGTTGCGATATTGGGGTCCCTTGAAATACAAAAGTCTGATGCTGGAAACTTTGTCAGTGAGTCATCAGGTGATTTGTTTTGTGAGACTATACAATTTGAGTTAAGATGGGAAATTTATGGGTCCCTTTTCATGCCGCCAACAGATCCAAAACGCTTGGAGCGTTTGCGGTACTTTAGCTAAACGATCTTCCATTCACCTCCCTCGGAAGCGCAGGAAGCACTAGAAAAAGAGTGGGTCCTCATATCAAACTTTATTTGGGAACTATAATCAATTTAATCCGCTAAGGCATAGAATTACTTAGGGAGTGCTGAGATAGAAAATTTGGAAGAAGAGTTATAGCAGGATTCAGAAGAGCTGGAATGATTCTGCAAGCTCTCAGAGGATTGATTGGTGGATTGTTCATCAGCTGTGGTTGCTTGGGTAAAATCTACTGATGTCAATGCTTTTGTCTCAGTAACAGACTTATGGCGAGGTCTCTTCTGAGTTTCATTTTTTATATCTGGAGTCGGTGTGTTCTGCTTTAGAAATTCAGATGTTTTACATTTTAGCGAGTAATCTTTGCCTTGGTTCTTAATCTTTTGTTTCTGTTTAGGGACATCTTTTTCAAGAATTGGAGTGATGGTAGGAGACAAATTAGGAGACAAAGATGCAGGACACTTACGTAAGAATGAACAGACTTTGTTTCATTGCTGGTCAGTTGAAAGCTTGCACTCGGTGTAGGGGTGTGAGGCATTGGATTGAAGGCTGTTTTTTGACGATTTGAATAGTCGGCAACATAGGCAGTACAATCGAGCAGGTAGCAAAGCAGGTAGCAGATAACTTTGCCCACGAAGCATATTGAAAAAGACTCCGTGTAATCCTTGGTAAAAACGTTTATAAATTCCTCAAAAGATTCAGCATGCAAATTATGAACACTTTACCCACATCAGGTTTGTTACTTATCTCGGCAAATCACAAAGTCAATGTCGAAACTTTCCTTTAAAAGCAATCAGTGTCATACTGTCATTCTAATTAGTTTCTCTAAAGAATCCAACAAAACTTAACTTAACCTAACCTAACCTGACCTAACCTAACCTAACCTAACCTAACCTAACCTAACCTAACCTAACCTAACCTAACCTAACCTAACCTAACCTAACCTAACCTAACCTAACCTAACCTAACCTAACCTAACTTAACTTAACTTAACTTAACCTAACTTAACCTAACTTAACCTTACCTAACCTAACCTAACGCCTGCGGCGGGCTGTACAGGAAAATATTTTGATGTTGTGTCGACCCTTTTTCATGTCGACCCATTTTCCTGTCGTCCATTTGGTCTAGTCCCTTAAATTTGTTCGTTTTTATATTCTGCATTTCATCGTCTTTCAGACAAAGTTGCCTCCATATTTCCTTTTACTTTTCTAACTACATCTTTGCCTAATTCAGCTTTAATTGAGAATTAAGAAATTGAATCTTATTGTGCCTTGCTAGAAGTCTTTAATCATATTCTCCAGATCCAGCACAAGCTTATCTCAGACAAATAAGTTAGCTTTAATAAGGGGAGGATCCAATATTGGAGATTTTGGGACCCCATTTTATCTCCCACATAAAAATTTACATAAAATTCTTAATTTTCAGACAATTTTGATAGGGAAAAAAGCAAACCGCAGCCTTTTCTGACCTCTAAAACGTCATTTTCGGTTGTTTTTCTGTGTCTGTAGTCATTGTTTCGGCATTTTCCTTTTTTCAGAACCTAAGTTTTTGACATTTTTTCGTATCAACTTCTACAATTTTTTTCGGAATGACTTCAAACTTAAAATATGCATAGATGGGTCCATTATGCACCAAATGCACATAGTAGTTTTTTGATTTTTTTGAAAATTGTATTTAGCAATGTCGAATTTCAAATCCTACTTTTTTTTTTAATTGCAGTGCACAATTTTCAAAAAATCAAAAAAAAAATACTTTGTACATTTTGAGCGTAATGGACCCATCTATACATATTTTGAGTTTGAAGTCATTTCGAAAAAAAATTGTAGAAGTTGATACGAAAAAAAATGTCAAAAACTTAGTGTTCTGAAAAAATGAAAATGCCGAAACAATGACTACAGACACAGAAAACACCCGAAAATGACGTTTTAGAGGTCAGAAAAGCTGCGGTTTCCTTTTTCCCCATGAAAATTCTAAAAATTAAGAATTTTATGTCAATTTTTAGGTGGGGGCTAAAATGGGGTCCCAATATCTCCAATATTGGATCCTCCCCTTCAATAAAATATTTTTTTTTCCCAAATTTTTCTCATATAGTTTATTGTATTGACTTAATTTCTGATTTACTTTTTTTGAAGTCATCTCTTCAAAGGGAAAGAACTACATTTATGATCACAGATATGTCATCATTTTGAAACACAGCCTTTTTAGGAGACTTGGTTTTATCTTCTACAAAGAATGAGAGGGTGTAGGCTGTGAATTTTGTAAGGCTTGGATATATCATAGTTTTTTTTCTCACTCTCTCTAGTTCTACCATCAGATGAATTATCACTAAATCACAGGGCTGCTTTTGGAGAAAAAAAAAATTTCTATTTGCGTATGGCGATTTCGAATATGACATCCCTTTTCCTCTGTCAGGTCGGGATTTTTATCTGGAACAAATTTATGTTCATTTTTCATGAAAGGCAAAAGTACCAAATTATAAAGGGATAGTGAAGGCATTAAAATAGGTTAAAGCGAGGTTAAACTTAAATAATATGTATTGCACATTACAGTTTGCTTACATTGCATACCAATAAAACATATTAATTCATTAATTATGAAGAAATGATTTTTTAATTAATTGACTTTCGCTTATGTTTGTCGGTAGGTGAATCACGCTTTAAACACCAACAGTAATCCGCCATCATGTTTATGTCCCATCGTCCTTGATATCTGTCTTCCATCGTTCGAATGTCCTGGTGGAATCTTTTTCCTTGTTCTTCGCTGTAGTTGCCAAAGTGGTCGGGAAAAGAGTCAACATGTGATAGTATAAAATGCATTTTTATGGACATACGTGTTCCCACTGCCATATAACTTTTAAACAGGTCATCAATAAGACGTTTGTAGTCAGAACTTCTGCAATTACCAAGAAAATTAGTAAAGATTAACTTAAATGATTGCCATGCTTTTCTTTCTTCCTCAGTCATACTCCTTTCAAACCCTTCGTCCTCATGTGGCTTCTAATCTGAGGGCCATCGAATATCCCAGCATGTACCTTTGCATCACTGATGTGTGGAAACTTTTGTTGTATAAATTGAAATGCTAAACTCTCTTTATTCAAAGCTTTCACATAGTTTTTCACTAGGCCAAGCTTAATATGAAGAGGTGGTAGCAAAATCTTATTTGAATTGTCTAAAGGCGTAGCAACAATATTGTAAGACCCTGGCTGAAAATGTTGTCGCAATGACCATTCTTGTTGCTGGTATGTTTTTCATCAGCTCGCCTGTCCCAAAGACAAAGAAAACAAGGATGCTTTGTGTATCTACTTTGCATGCCTAAAAGTAAGGAAAAAACCTGAAACAAATATATAGATTAGTTGAATGTAGATTTGAAACATATGATTTGAAATATTTATAACATAACTATAGCTTAGGAGTAATATTTGTTTATATCGACCAAAATTTATAAGTTAAACATAACAATATAAAATTTATAACATTATGAAATATAAATGTTTAATAAAATTCTAATATTTTATTAATTTTATTAGTGATTTATTTTAAAAATAACTGATAGAAATCAGAAAAAAATAAAACCATTAGGTAGAAGAACTCCTTTCAAACTTCTGCTTGATGAGTCAATAAAAAGTCTCCATCGGAGAAGGTTTAAGGCAGACCCAGAGCTTCAATAACTCTTTTAACATCATTGCAATAAACTAGTGAGTTGTTGTGTAATGAAAAAAACTACGGAACTCTTCAGCTGCGACGATACCAGAAATATATGGTTTCCCGAGCAAGTAAATGGCTTTCACGAAGACGTGAAAAATAGTTGAGCAGTCTCTTTTGACAAGCCTAAATCCCTGGTCAAATCGTTAAGTTGACATTAAGTGAGTGGTTGCGGTTGGTTAGTATCTGTTATAGAGGGTTCATATGTTTCTATGTTGCCACTATCATCATCAATGTCGTCATCACTCCCCTAAGGAAATCCATGTTCATGGATGAAGCTGGTACGGGTACCTCTGGCCCATGAGGAACAGGTTTCCTGGCAGAAGCATTATCTGGGTACTTTACAGTATGCTTGTTCTTCCTATTTATCCCTGTAAAAATTAATTAAAATTAAAATATGGATATTAGAATATGTGAGGGTGTTAATACATAGAATGAAGACAACCCTTTCTAAACAAATATTTTAATTTAACAAAATGAAAACGTATACAGCGTATGTAAAGCAAATACATATAAGGTGAACAAACCTTGTAAGTTGGTCATGCAAAAGTAACAGTCAGTTACATGATCCTTTCCTTCTCTCCATGCCATAGGAACACCGAAAGATAACGAGCACATTTTTTCCCTTCGTCCAGCGTCTTAGATTTTCTACGCAAGTTGTACAGCGTATATGGGGATCAAAACTTTTGTCTTGATCGCCCAATTTTATTCCAAAATAGGCATAATACGATGATTTTACAAACCTTGTGATATTTGACTGTTGCTGAGGGAGTGTTACCATACCACATATATAACAAAACCTATTTGGATAGTTTCTACATTTCTGTTCATTTTTGAAACTTTTGTGCTCTATGATCCTAACGCTACTGAAGAACCACAAACACTGTTTTGATTATGATATGATAGGAATTTATCACCTTCTTCATGCAATGTACGTATATAAATGACCACAAAATTTTATCACTCAAAATTGAAATAATTTTAATTAGTTCTGAAAACATTAAAAAAAGGAATGTACGAAATTAAATTATTGAATAAAGGTAATAAAACTATGTATACAAACATAAAGTTGCTTCACCAGAACCATTCTTATGCATTATTAACATCATTATTTTTATCTATTATAGTATAGTATAATATAGTATATTATATATAATATTATATATAGTATATATAGTATATATTATATATATATATATATATAAATATATATAATATATATATATATTATATATATATTATATATATATATATAATATATTATATATATATATATATATATATTATATATAGTGATATATTATAATATAGTAAATATATAGTACGGATATGACGAAAAATGATACAAAAGTGAAAATTGCGCTAAATTTTTAAATTTGCTTAGTTTCAAAAACTAATCTGATACGACAAAACCAATACCAGATTTGAAATCAGCACATTGAAATTATAAAGGATTCGTGGTAAAACCCCATAGAGCAAATATCACGTAGACTAGTGATATAATCGATTTTCAAGGTATCTTTCCCACCATTTCTACACTTTGTCTACAAAGCTTTAAGTGTAAATCAGTATGCGTGAATACTGTTTTAAAACGACTTTACAGGTCAGCTGTAAGTTTGAAACTAAATTCTAGCACATCCTATTCAGGTGGTTGCTGTATTAACAATAATAATAATAATAATAATAATAATAATAATAATAATAATAATAATAATAATAATAATAATAATAATAATAATAATAATAATAATAATAATAATAATAATAATAATAATAATAATAATAATAATAATAATAATAATAATAATAATAATAATTAATAATAATAATCATATATAATAATAATAATATACATAAAATTAATAATTAAGAGATTAATAATAATAATAATAATAATAATAGTTAATTATTATTATTATTATTATTATTATTATTATTATTATTATTATTATTATTATTATTATTATTATTATTATTATTATTATTATTATTATTATTATTATTATTATTATTTCTACAACAATTTTTAGGGTTATTTAAAGTCTAATATTAGCAAGGTTACGATATATTGGACAATAGCAACTTTTAATTTTTACGCAAGCAAATATTTATATTAATAAAGTTATGAATAAATGGAGCAATCGTGTATTATATTCGAGTGGCGGAATGAAAGAGAAATTTCGTAACGTACTGGAAGTTCATTAAATTTAGCTTTTAGAGCGTACAAAAACTTCAAAAAAGGAAAATATCTATTGAGACAAGGAATCTCCCAAAAGTTCTTCCCAGCAAATAACGAAGATTTTCCTTTCAGGGCATGATCCAATATTGGGCTGGGGCTGAGCCCAATTTCCACCCCCCCCTTAAAAATGGATATAAAATTTGGAATTTTCAGCCGATTTTGACCCTATAAACACCAAACTGTAGCTTTTTTTGCCCTCTAAAACGTTGCTCTCTAGTGTTTTTCTGTGTATGTAGTCATTCTTTGAGTATTTTCAATTTTTCAAAACCCGTTTTTGAAATTTGTCAAAACTCCTCCTAAACTATTTTTCGAAATGATTTCAAACTTGAAATATGCATAGATAGGTCCATTACCTACAATATTGTAGAGATATTTTTTAGATTTTTTGAGTTTTGTGCTGAGCGTTGTCCAATTTCCAAACCCACTTTTTTTGGATTTTGAAAGGAAAAATTGAGATAATTTTTTTCTGTTCAGGCGAAGTGGAAGAAATTTTTTGCATATGTAACTGGTTGAGATGCACTTTTTTTACTTAGATAATTTCTTTGTATATGCATTAGTTTTGGCTTTGTTCTTTGAATAAATTTTCAAAAAAAATATTTTTGAGAATTTAATTTTTTTTTTTTTTGAGTTTACAAAAAAATTATTTAAGTACAAAAGTTGCATCTTGCTCTGCTATACAAGCCCTGAAAATTTGATGTTGATCGGGTGAGTAGAAAAGAAAATATATAAATTTTTCACTTTTCCAAAAATTAAAAAGTTTTTAAAAGGGAAATATTGGGATATTTTTTTTTATACTTGTCTGATCAACTTCAAATTTTCAGGGCTTGTATGGTCGGGCAAGATGCATCTGTTTTTCTTAAATAATTTTTTTGTATACTCAAAAACATTTATTTTTTTAATTTTCAAAAATATCTTTTTTGAAAATTTGTTCCAAGAACAAATCCAAAACTAATGCATATGCAAGGGAAATTATCTAAGTAAAAAATGTGCATCTCCCCCAACTACATATGCTCTGACAATTTCGTCCACTTCACCCAAACAGGAAAAATATTATCGCAATTTTTCCTTTCATAATCCCCCAAAAAAGTGGGTTTGGAAATTGGACAGCGCTGAGCACAAAACTCAAAAAACGAAAAAGTACCTCTACAATATTGTAGGTAATGGACCTATCTATGCATATTTCAAGTTTGAAGTCATTTCGATAAATAGTTTAGGAGGAGTTTTGACAAATGTCAAACACATTGGTTTCGAAAAATTAAAAATTCTCAAAGAATGACTACAGACTCAGAAAAACACCATAAAACAACGTTTTAGAGGGCAAAAAAAGCTACAGTTTGGTGTTGATAGGGTCAAAATCTGCTGATAATTCCGAATGTTATGTCCATTTTAGAGGGGGTGAAAATTGGGCCTAGCACGAACCAAACATTAAACCCCATCCTTCATCTGAACGTTTCTCCTACCGTCCGCATACGCTGATCCACGAGCTTTATTTCCATTAGATTTGGTAACATTTATAGCTATGTTTCATTTAAACCTACTGAGATATCAAATTCAATCTTTTCACCATCTCAAGCGCAATAAATATATTTTCTGGAAAGCCTTTAAATTACCTCAAACTGATGGATCAAGACATTTTCTTTTATAATCATTTCAATTTTACCAAATTAATTAAAAAGTTTACAGTCCGAATTACTTTGGTGGCAATGGATGCTGGTACTCATATTTTTCAAATACTCTAGAAGATTGGTTTCTTTTTTCATTTGAAAGAGGGTTTGTTGATACATTTTAGTAGGTCTTCCTCCTCCTGTCTCATGGAAAGAAATCTGAGATCACTCTAAATAGCTACTGTAAGTTTCATTTCCTTCACTCTTCGGAGTGATCTTAAATTATCAATTGTGGAGAGATTTCAACTAATTCTTCAGCGTCTTCCGATTTAGTTATTAAATCCTCTCTGAAATTGTAAGAAAATTTAAAGTTTCAGAGAGAATTTATATTTGTATTGCCCCTTGTTATCGTATTCATACCATACTCACTATGCTTTGATATCTACAAAATATTCCTGCATTATACTTGGTCTTGACTCTAAAGTAAATATCCTATCCCAAAACTTTTATTCTGAAAATCATATTTATCAACAAAATATGGCTGGCGATCTATTTTGTATCACTTTAATGTCTATTCGGAAACAGGAATTCAAAACTTTATTTATTTTTTGCTGCTTAGAGGGCTTCAACTCTGAATATATGGTACAAATAGAGAGATTTCACCATATCATTGTATGCTCCATAAATGCCCTCCTTTTCTCTGTTTTTTATTATGCATAAAAAATAGTGTCATAGAAAAATCCTGCGAAAGAAATTTGAAGGAATTATAAATTTGAAAAAATATTATTTTATATTATTGTATTATTTTATTATTTAAATTTTATTATAAAATTTTATTATTTAAAAATTATTTCATTATATTATTATTTTATATGCAAGTTTCTTATATTCTTGAAATTTTTAAACTTCCTAAATTTTATTCCTTTAAACTTTACTACAATTAATTTTATCATCAAGAAAAGGGACAAAATGGTCTTTGTTTCAAAGTGATGAACGTTTAAAAGAATATTATCGAAATGCTTTAAACTTTTATGATGAGAGTTTTTATAAGGCTACTGGGATATTTGCTCTTTAATCAGATTTCCGGTCAAGGTATGTCTGAAACTTCAAATTTTAACCAACGTGATAAAAACTTATCTTTTAAAACGTTTGGTATCTTTAGATTTATAATGGTCAAAAATACGATACCAGCCAGATCTCTATAGCAAAGAACTTAATTGAAGAGGTTGCTAAAGTCTTTTCATGCAAACAATAGTGTTTATTTTCTCTACTAATTAAAACTATTGATAAAGTTTTTCACGAATTACCATTTATTTTGTAAAACTCTTTGAAAATAAAAATTTGCATAGTTGAAATCCATTTCTATACTGATATTGAATCAAGAGGCAAAACATACTTTAAGAGCTTCATTTATATCCACCTCCTTATTTTTTTTCTTTACTTTTTTTTCAACCTGCCTTAACCATCAATGCAAGTTTCAGAACACTTTGCTAACTTAATATTTATATCAACTGAGAAGTGCTCGTATTTATTCTTTGCACACATTTGAGCAATGGATATGCTATATAAATTACTTTCAAACTTGATTTTTAATTGCAAAGTTTAGGAGACACGCAGCATATCTTCTCGACTTTATGATCTATTCTGACCTATAGTTTATTAATTTTGACAGCAGAGTTAAGTGAAATCTCATGTTTTAGAAATCGAACAGATTTCTCATATTTTTAGTACAGCAATATAACTGCTAAAAAAAGCAAATAACAAAGTATTTTTTATATAAAAAAATAATAATTTATATTTTAACTTATTTTAATTACATTATATATATACCTAAACAATGTTAAATACAATTACTTTTTACTGTAGTAAATCTTAGTAGCGTGGCTAATGTTTGGGATTTATCCATAAGTCTTATGATAATGCGGTAATGATTTGATATGCCAGTTTTATAAAATATACAAATCAGTCATTCACTGACAATATAAATTTAACCTTGCAGGAGTCTATCTCTAACTGTTAACAGTTTCCCAGATGCTGTATTATCATTAAAACACATTCATTGGTATACACGTACATTCACTCATACATCTTTATTCAGAGTTTTTTGTAGTAGAAAAAATGTCTCTCTCTCTCTCTCTCTCTCTCTCTTCTCTCTCCTCTCTCTCTCTCTCCTCTCTCTCTCTCTCTCTCTCTCTTCGAATACTTTCCGGCGATGATTCATAAATCATGATTTGAGCTCTTCATAATCAGGGTTTGTGAAAGATTGTATAAAATGGTTTTTCTTGGTGAGAAAAATATTTCCCAAGCATTTAAAAGACTGAACCGACAACGGCTGCACAAATACTATACAGCACTACAATACTGTACTATACAGCACTACACTATAGTCTAGTTTTCTCTACTCTACTGTTCTCTACTCTAACTTGCTATGTTCTACTCTACAACAATATGCTTTACCCAACTCTACTACAATTTTCGTTACTATAATATGCAATAATCTACTTTACTCTACTTTACAATAAATATTGTTTACTCTACTCAACCCTACTACAATACTCCTATACTATGCAATAATCTGCTTTACTCTCATCGCTCTACTTTACTTTACTCTCTACTCTACCCTACTTTACTACAATATGCTAATTTGTTGTACTCTATTTTAATATAATCTGATCTGATTTATAATACTTTACATTTCTGTACTATACTATACCACTGAGAGGAAAAATAACAAAAATATAAATGTATACATTTAATAATTATACATTTAGACATATATTGATACACATTTAGACATGTATTGATATCACAACTTATTAATCAACACGTTTACTTAGACTTCAACACATCATAGTTTTAAATAAAATTATTATCAATAGTATAACAAGAACATTAACAATGAATAAAATCTAATATATGATAAAATTAAGGGGATAAAAGTTAAGGGTAATATTAACAGTACTAAAGCCGTTATTAAATCTATACAGGGGAAGTACTGTTAATAATTAAAAAGGTGTACTCTATGGAGTAGGTTAACAGTACTACAACCGTTATTATATACAATGGTAGTACTGTTAACAATAAAGGGATATACGTTATGGAATATGTTAACAATACTACAACCGTTATTATATACAATGGTAGTACTGTTAACAATAAAGGGATAAACGTTATGGAATATGTTAACAGTACTACAACCGTTATGATATACAATGGTAGTACTGTTGACAATGAAAGGATATACGTTATGGAGTATGTTAACAGTACTATAACCGTTATTATATAGTATATAATACAATGGTAGTACTGTTAGCAATAAAGGGATGTATGTTAGGGAGTATGTTAACAGTACCTACAAAATGTTGTTTAAAAAACAGTGGTAGTACTTACCAATTAAAGGATGTTACGTTTAAAGTATATTAACAGTACTACAACCATCATTATATATAGACGTAGTGATGTTAACAATAAAGAGATGTACGATATAGAGAATGTTAACAATACTACAGCAGTTATATAATCCTATACTAGATAACAAATATTTGTATTTTATTAATCAATCTGCTTATCGAGATTATCACTTATACATCTCAAATTCATCAATGCGGATTTCATCAAAAAACATACAAGCTTTCATCGAAATCGCCTTTTTCCATCCAGGTCGGATACAGAAGTTTGTCCACCTTACTATCGCTTTTCGTCCCCAAGAAGTAAATGAGATCTGCACCACTTGAAAGACGCTCACTAGCTACACTTTGTTGTAGGGCATGCTAAGAATTCCCTCGACGACTTCTGCTGCAAGAAGTTACCATGGTAAAAACCTCTACTTACGGAAAACAAGAATAAAAATAGAGTTCGATTCCATAAAAGATCAGTGGAAAAGAGTCTTAAATACTTGGACTCTCAAGTGGCTTTATTCTGCTAAGTCTTGTAAATCTTCAGGCCCATCCTTATTACGGCCACTCCTGTTATACCCTCTTAGAAGTGAAGAACTCGGCCGTTAAGCCAGAAAAGTACCCACCTTCTGGACCCACCTTAGGGCTTCACTCGTGATCGCCTGCGTTGCCCTCACTGATGACATATTTGTTTATAAATAACTGCCAACTATAGACATTCAATCGCTGCCCAGAAGAAGCCAAATACTAACTAAATATTAGATGAACTGTTCTACCAGATGTGGAATTTTCAGCATATAAGATCGCTGAAATAGCTATGGTAGTATATTATATTGTTTTCATGGTATATACCTAAGACTTATGTGTGGGATCGATTTGCTTATTTATTGGCGAGGTGATATTTCTGACCATGATAGCAGCATTTTCATCACATAGTCATCCTAAATTAATTTTTCGTCCTCTTTCATATAAACATGGCTTTTTGGAAGGTGCTGAATTTTGTGATATAGGATTGTAGAGAAAAGTAGCTATGAGTGTACGAAGAGTCGATCGATTTTGCAGAGTTATTGAAATCATTTATCTATGACTTCAGCTGAAGATGAAGTGACTCTTCGTGATGTACCTTGAAAAAGTCCGGAACTTGAGTGAGTTAATCATAATATATAGTAATAGATATAATATATATAGTAATATATATATACGAAGATATATATAGAGATATATTTAAAAATATAGTCATGGATAAATGTTCCAACGTAAAATAGATAGTATATATATCTAAAAAATACATATATATAGTATAATAGAAATATTATATATATATATATATATTATATATATATATTTAATATATAGATCATATATAGATATAATATATATTATACTATAATATAGCAGTAAATGAGAAGTATATTATTCAAGTAGAACAATACAGATTTATATAGATAATAGATAATGAAGAAGATAGATAGATATATTTATATATATATGATAGTATATATATATATATTATATATAATATATATATTATATATATAAGGTATATGCACACACGTTCTCATAATTCATAGATGGAATATCTATCCGCTGATCCGCAAATAATAATGCGGATGCGGTTGGCGAATGCGATAGTGAAAAAATGATGCGTATGCCGCATAATGAATGCGGATAGCGGTTATTCCGGAATACACCTCTAACTGAGATTATAATAGTAATATAGTAAGAGGAATATATAGTAGTTAATATATAGGACTATTATAAGATGAGAATATATATATAGTATATATAGAGAGAAGTGAGATAAAAAGAATATATATTATATAATATATATATATTCTATAGCATATGAGATAGTATAGACAGAGAGTGAACTAGAATATACGCAGGAGAGAGAAGAGTAATAATAATCATAATATCACAAATTTAAGTGAATCACGAATATAATAATAATAAAAGTATGAAGAATCATCTATTAATGATGGTTCAATAATAATTTAACCAAAAATCTAAATACCAAAATTGTGCATGCTCTAAATAGGTATACTATATATTTTATGAAAAATATATATATATATATATATATATATATAATAATAATATATATTAATTAAAGATTAAGTAAATATTAATTATATATATATAATAAGTATAAATATATATAATATATATATATATATATATAAATATACTTTCAGTGATACCCGCGGTTAAAACCTGTACACGCTATAGACGTAGTGACTGGAATAACGTGACTACTTCTTAGACGCTTATTCACTCTCCAAAACACGGTTGCAAAAACACATGACATTCGGGGTTAGTATCTCATATAGTAATGATAGAATTTTCAACCGTGAGTCTAACGAGAATCAGCAACTTACAGAAGAGTATCCTAAGTGATTATATATTATTATTATTCTAATTATTATCATCTTATTATATATTCATTATTTACATAATTATATATGATTAATTAATATATTATTATTTTTTTATTATTATATTCTTATTATTTTTGTTAATTATTATTATTATATATATTATTATTAATTTATTATTATTCATTTAATATTACATATTTAATATTATTTATTATTATATATTCATTATTTAATATTTATATATTAATTATTATTTTTTAATTATTTTTTTTAGAAATCAATATATAGAATCAAATTTCAAAATCTAATTTAATCATTATTTTATTATCATTTATCAGTATCATCATATATTTATTATTTTATTATTTATTTAATATTATATTATTAATTATATATATTATTTATATTTTATTTATAAATTTAATTACCTCAGCTCTCAAATTAAAGATTAAGCATCAAAATATTCATAAATATAAATGAAAATTCTGAATCAGGAATACTTAATCTTAGTTATCCTGAATTACTCATTATTAAACCTTACTCTATCTGAACGCAACCCGCAATTTAAGCCATGTTATTACATAACTTTTACTCTCTTTAAGATTAAAATCTAGCACTGTTATTATTGGTTTCAGATAATTATTTATTATTAATTGTTACTCCATAACATTCCTCAATCTAAAATTATTCATATAATATATTCGATATATGACTATTATATAGTTCTATCGATATATCGAATATATTATGATTAATTTGGATGTTATTATTATTATTATATTTTTATTATTATTATCATTATCGATATCATTATCATTATCATCAAATGCAGTCATCATTATTATTATTATTATTATTTAATTATTATATTATTTATTATTTATTTATTCCTCAGTTTTAACATATTATTCTCATTCACTCCAAAAATCATTTATTTTGATACATTATATACTCTAAATTCATTTATATATATACTTATCCATTCATTACATTATCATATCATTCATCATATCCATGATTTATGTATTTATTTTATTGAATTATTATTATTATTATTATCTATTATTTAATTCATTATTATTATTATATTATTATTATTATCATTATCATTATACATTATACATCATTATTATCATCATTATCATTTATCTTATCATTATTATTATTCATTATTATTTTATATTATTATTATTATTATTATATATTAATTAATATTATTATTATATTATATTTATCACTTATTATTATTATTAATTATTATCTATTATTCATTATCTTATCATCTCTTATTATTATTATATTTAGTATTATTATTTCTATAATCCGATATATTGATTATTATTATTATTATTATTATTATTATTATTATTATTATATATCTCGATTATTTTTATTGTAGATAGGAGTCTATCGCGCGTCTCGCCTTCTTTCTACTCTATAATGACTATAGTACTATTAAGAAAACATTTCTAGTGGTTTAGCTAATGTATTTTTAAAAGAAATAAAAAGATTATATATATAAAGAGGTTTATATATATTTCATTTTTTTACCACACTACATATTTTTTATTCGATTCTTATTTATAAATATATTTATATAAATCACTTATTCTTAAATTAATATACAAAAGATAAAATATCCTATTGATAACAAAAGATTTATTTAATTACTATTAATCTCACCCCTATCCTTTTATATCGTATAATAATATATTCTTTTTACTTAAATGGACATTATTCCTGATACTATCTCTAAATAAATCTAGGATATTATATATATTATTGAGGTTATATATTGGTGAGTTATATAGTAAAAATATGACCTCCTCCTTACTTAATATATTAAATCACGTTCCCAATAAATCTATTTCAGTTAATCAATACATTTAAATTAACTTAAAAATGTAATTTATACTTATACTACTAAAGTAATATTTATTTACATATAATTAAGTATCGGATATATATATAATTAAAAGGTTTCCCCAATAAATTAAAATTAATTTTAAATATTCAATAAATACATGACACACGAGCATTTGTCTACTGGGGTCCCTCCTTTGTCCTCTCCTCCAGAGGAGGTTAATGATAGATGGAGAGAGATTTTTTTCGAATTATGAAATATGAGTACAATTTTATCATAATGTTTTTAGTAGTATGCTATTTAAAAGAAAACCGTCTATTCATACTACCACTCTCAATAGTTCAAAAGATATCGCCACTGAATTGTATGTCTTATTCCAGCCCTCTTTCAATAAACCAATTATCATATATATATATATAATATTTTCTAAAAAATGGGATTTCAGGTTGCTAAAATATAAAATGTCATAAATAATTTGTGCGCACTTTTTTTCACCAGCCCCAATCAAGTAAAAAATATTCATAAAGATCTCTTTTTTACTACTCTAATCAAAAATTATTTTCTATATTTGCCAATTCCTCACCTCCTGTTACAGGTTTTTGATTCTTATTATAATATACTGTTTGTAAAGGAACAAGAGGTTTAATAAGTATCGATAATATATCGCTCACCCCACCAAATTTATTCTTCACAAATCCCTCACTCATGGAATGATGGCTTAGGTTTTACTCAAACGACTCCTCCCGATGTCATCCGATAATTATACACACTCAATCTGCATTCTTCATTCCTCGGCTATGAATGTTGTGATTTGGGTATCATACCATTCTCACGTTCGCAGCGGAGCGTCCCTGCTTCCTCTACATTTCACGCTAACCTGTCAACCCTCTACTTGGATCGAAGTAAGGACAATCGTCCCACTTTTAAAAATAAACACTACACAGTCATCTTACATCTTATTAATAAGTCAATGGAGAGCATCAGGAAAGAGCTTCCCAAGGCAGCGGAATGTGCTAATTTTAAACATCGTCAATGGCCTTAGCAATAGGCATGTATGCCAAACCAATAATTGCTCCCTGGAGCAAAGAGACCGGCTACGATTCTGTTATCTAGTGTACTCGCTTTCAATGTTCTCTCAGTTTCAAAATCTAACTGCAATTATGAAAATATAATTGCACTATCTCATTCATACTACCACACGCAAGTAGGGAGTTCTTGTAACCGATTTATAGAGCCAACACGCACCACACACCCCAAAAAATATAACCATATACTAATACAAAATTATAAACTACAATACTAACAATATTCATATATTAACACCAAAAATAAACTATTTATACTATAGAACTGTATATATTATATAGTATTAGTACTATATAATGTCAAGTTAAGATATCTTCTATGAAAGAGTTTTAGTATTTTTATTTTCTTCTCATATATTATATTTCCCATTTATTTTATTTATTATATTATTTATAACTTATATTCACTATACCCACATTAATTCCGAAGAAAATCATATATAAATAAGTTATATATACTATATGTACTGAGTTATAAATGTGGAGATAATGAATATATTATATATATATTTATATATATAATATATCATTATTAACAGAGTGTCACAAAATTACTTTTTAATCTCGTTACGCATAATATTTCTAAAGAGTCTGCTGTGTTAACACACACGAAGGTTTTAAAAAATTAAGAATAATAAAAAAAAAACTTTAATTTTCTTTTCTGGCAAATTGTGGCAACTCTTCTCAGAAGCCCCGGCGACTAATAGGTTGAGAACCCATACAATAAAATGTTACTTATTGCAGTTAACTAATAAAAACAAAATTTTTCTATTAACTTATAAACCTTTCAATACCATATAATATTTTTTTTTACGGCTGAATTAAAAATTTCAGTCTTCATAACTAACAAGATCAGAAACAAATTTAATAATGTATAGTTAGTCCAAGAAAATTCGGTTAGACGAGAGTTGCCAGTCAGCATATTTGTAAGTAAATAAATTCAGCCAAATAGAATCATTTTTGCCACTGAGACTCTCTCTCTCTCTCTCTCCTCTCTCTCTCTCTCTCTCTTTTCTCTCTTCTCTCTCCTTCTCTCTCTTCTCTCTTCTCTCTCTCTCTCTCCTCTCTCTCTCTCTCTCTCTCTCTCTCTCTCTCTCTCTCTCTCTCTCTTTTTTTTTTTTTAACCGGATTTGCTTGGACGAATGTACCTTATTTATAGATTGCTCAAAGCACATTATTGCATTATTTTAAGTTTCTAGAATATAAGACTTGCCTTAATTACATATCACTCAATTATAATTAAATTTTGAATTTAAATAATCTACTCATTTGCTCTTTGCAATTAAATAATAAATTTATATAA
>JABUQX010004299.1:7500-25000 GCA_015478945.1 Trachelipus rathkii | reverse complement strand
CATACATACCTACAAATATATACTAACGTAAAAAGGAAAATAACAAGATAGTAAAGAAGTACGCTATTACGAGCAAAGATAACGAGAACCAATGATCAAATAAAGAAAAGCCAATACGAAGTAAGAAAACGATAATACTTCAGATGAAGAGGTAAAAATAGAATAAAGAAAGGACAGAGATACTAAAACAGCCAGAGCAGAAAATCAGCCATTTAAAGAATGTTCTGTCAACTAGAACAAAAGCAGAGACATACCGCATAGTGAAGAGGCACAATTCTTTCTCCAAACGACAATGAAGAAGAAGAGAAAAAAAATAGTTAAAGAGTTAAAAAAATAAAAAAAAGAAGTGTACTGGAAAAAAGAAGAAAAGAGAGAGAAAAGTGATGTAGTAAATAACGCAAAGAGGAGAAAGAACGAAACCAATATTGAGGCAATGAAATAAAAATATAGCATGGGAAAGATACCCTAACAACATCAATCGAGAACCGAATGGGAAAAAAGGAACTTCCAATGAAGCAATTTACAGCCTACTACTCTCTCTCATCAAGTCTACTCTATCAGTCCTCTCTCCTTCCCACCATCCCTTCTCACACTTTCATTTTCACATTTCTCTCTTCATACTTTCCTTTTCACATTCCCTATCTCTCATAAATTTCCTGTTCATACTAATTCTACATTTACGTCTTTACATCTTTCTCTTCTCTATCTCCTTCACTATATACTCTTTCTCCATTACTCTTGACTCTCTACTCTCTACTCCTCTCTCTCTCTCACTCTCATACAATCGTAATAAAATAAAAAGAAGTATAAATAAAAAAAATAAAAATAATAATAAATATAAATTAGATAGTATATATATAAAAAAATAAAATATAGTATAAATATATAAATAAAAAATGTAAGATAATATATAATAAATATTGTCTTTCTTTTACTTACTATCTTATTTCCTCATTTGCCCCAAGAAACTGGAGAAGAGAAAAGCGGTAATTGCAGAGTATGCAATACGAGAAAGGAAAAGCAAGAGTGAAGAAATTGACAAAAGAGGAACGAAAGGAAAAGCACCCAAAGCAGCTTAGCCGCCCCCTCAAGAAACCAATTAATATAAAATGAGAACTCGTCAACAGACAGAAAAGATCCACCCAAAAAGCGTCATGCTTGACCGCGACGAACCAATACACTAATGGTTAAATCAGTCAATGTAAGGGTTCATCCCATGGCCCAGGTGGGGCCACAACCCGCCCCCAACAAAACCCCGCCATTAATCATACCTAATTAAGCAACACTGTGTATTCTCGACTCTAGCCAAAACTCCATTTCTCTCACTAAAACATTCGTCTTACACGACTCAAATCCAACTTCTCTTCGAAACTAACCCAGCGCGGACGATATGCGCCAACACACTCACGCCACAATAAGTACAAGTCCGCTTAACCAAAATACACGAAACTAGCATTCAATTTCATTTCCAACAATGGACCAAACCATCTCAAGCATACATATTCATTTATTCTACTCAATTACCCTTTCATTTACACACAAGCGACAACATCTAATACGCTCAAATTCACTCATAGATCAATTATCTTGTACACCTAGCATGCCAAACCTAAGATTGGTCACATGCGAACACATTTGAACTTAAATCCGTAACTTCTATATCCAGACCATAAGAATAACTCAAATAACATACAATATATAATATAATAAAGAATATATATAAACTGATAAAGAAAATATCAATAAATAAAATATATATACATATATATATAAATAGTATATAAGTAATATATAAGATAAGTAAAATATAAAAAATATAAATATATATAAATATAATAAATAGGAAATAAGTATAATATAAAAAATAATAAGTATAATATATATAATGTAATATTGAAAAAAGACTTTACTTTGAAAAGACATTTAAACTGATAAGTTATGTGAATGATATATAACCATTGGCAAATGAATAAAAGTTCATTTATTAAAAATTTTAAACTTAAAACACAGAATAAAAATACAAATCACAGAAAAAAAAATAATACACAAATGATAGATACATTCACCTTACGCCATTAAAATTGATATTTAGAAAGCCTGCTTTGCAGGAATTGAAAAGATACAGGAACAAAAGTATATTACAGTAGAGAAGCTACGGCGTAAAAAACACTTTGAGTTAGTCACAGTATAAATACTCATTCCGTCTAATGTTCTGAAAAAAGCTTTGAAGTGAAGCACAAAATATGGAGAAAGAAGAAGATACGAATCGTGTTCCAATAACATTAAATTTCACCAGGCATTTGTGAGAAAAAATGGTTTATTATAAATAACAACTGAATATTCTATATGATTTCACTTTTAAGCAATAAATTAGAACTGCAAGAAATTTTAAAGAGGGAAGACGTCCATGTAAATCGACATTTATATTATAACCGATCAGGAGAGAAGATTGCTACTAAACCTACTGCCAAAACGACACATATATAAGTCCACCAGGCATTCACATCAAATAGCTGACTCATCCAATTACTATCAGGATATACATCCAGCAGAGTCGAATTCCCAAGCACACATACAAAACCACAAATACATCACGCATTAAACAAAAGACCTGACATATCATCCATACCGTATCCCACCATGAGACCAAACACAGCGATAACTACAAAATGACTATCATTATTCTCTCAATTATACCACTTTCTTCACACACATACCTGCTCAAAACGATTCATTTCACTACATTTAAATCACACAATTCATACACACAACACGCCCATAGTATTTCCATTACTGAAAACATCATTATGAACTTAGATCTATACTCTTATATTCACAAGAACCATAAGCTATCACTAACAGTAATACATTATAACACCCGGATACAACAATTACCCTACATGTAAAGGACATAGCAGCACTCACAAGACTTAACTCACTTATTAACATAAGCCAAGAGATTTAAATTGCCCCAAGCACCTTACCTAGCCAAATATATCAAGCTTTCCCTACTACACTTCATGCTCTTCACTTCCCTTTTCATAAACCACCAATATATCACGTAAATATATTAAGTACTTAGACACGACTAGCGACAATAAAAGGAATTGTTCTATTCACCATCGAGACTTCCTCATCTAACAAAAACCAATAGCCAAAAGTACTTAAATCTAACGTATATTATTTCAAAACCCACCTTTTACACACACCCAGCACAAATCTCACTTCTACCAAAAATCGCAAGTACAAAAACTTCTCTTCCAGATTACGCCACACGAAAAGAGCCAAATATCCAGGCGTTATAAATAGATAAGGCACCATCACAATCTTCCATTCTCCATATCATTCTAAACATCGATCCACACCATGAAACCCTAACACCTCAATTCATTACAATAACGACATCCAAGATAAACAAAATTGAAAATAACCACAAGGAAGGGACATAAAAGACATCCCATCCTCACTCCCCTAAGTTAATATCAAACCAATAACTGTGAACGAGTTATTAATTCATTACACACCCGTTCCTATCATTCAATGAATAATGCTGAATCCATTCAAGAAAACCTAACCCATCACAACACACCATATATCACAACTAACATCTCTAAAGGAGCTTACACACTATTAAAGCAATTATTCATACACCTATTTGCAAAATCCATATAAAACCTATGAAATGCAAATTTAATATGATTCTCCTCCCTCAATTATTTCAAACATTTGTATTTCAATAAGCTAAAGATATTATGAGTCCAACACATACAATCTACCATACTCATAAACGCACACTATGTGTCTTACAGAAAATCAGTCCAGATGAGAGAATATCACGAACGACACTTACGATCAAAATACCAGCAAGTTATGTCTTCCCAAACAAAACACTACAATGAAAACATAATTCCCTAAATAATAAAGCCTACAGCTACCCTAAATCTCCTTTTACACCTTGATTTAAGTAGATGAGATACTGAACGTCCAAATCCCTTGGAACTATTACCCTCCAAAAACGCTTTGTATACCACAAACTTCCAAATCCACAGCATTCATTCCAACTTATCCACTCCGAAATTGAATACAATAATTCACCACAAGTAATCATCTATAACGCTGCAAAATATTAACATTTACTTACAAGTTTCATCACTCATGCCCAAGTTACTTCACTGCTAATAACCCTACATCCCCAAGAATATCTATTCCATCTAAATTGCCCAGCATGAAAACCCCCAACACATTCACTACACCAATCAGAAAGATACTGCCAATGTTTATGACAACTTTTCGAAAGATTGATTCCTCAATACAAACTACCACCTTCCAGACCATATATTCAATCAATAACGAAAAGCAAACCATACATCAGTCATATATTCTAGCAGAATTCAGCCCCCTATGTCCGCATTTAAACCATTTTATTTCGCGGCTTCCTTCCAGAGAGCTATATCCAAGTTCCTATTGAATATTCACATTCATACATTACCTTCCCAAACTGTTATACAATTTAATATCTAGTTTTATAAACCTTTAAACTGTAGTAATTCCTTTTTACCATTATCTTATAAATTTCCAACATCTTTTATTTGAAACCTTAACATTAGCTATTTAGCACATTCAAACCACACGCTTCACTTTATTATTTTTTTACTGTTAACCGCATCTGACATCACCTCTACATTGCGCACCACACATACTGAATGAACATCATTACTATCTATTAGGCACAAATCTTACATTACATCTTTAAAACTATAAAAAAACTTCCTCAATATGGCTTACCATTTGAGATCAAAGCTTAATGCTAGTACAACAATTGCAAACTAATTACTTGACAAGACGGCTATATCTTTAATACCAATTATCCTTATATACCTTGGTAATCACATTAACTTTCTCGACAATCTTAAGTCTACCACACTTCACCTTTACTTATCACCATCTGCTGCTCATCCAGCCACCCAACTAAACTTAATGTTTACAATAAAGAACAAATAAAAAGATAGTATAATATATATATATATAAAGTATATATAATATAAAATATGAAAAATAATAATAGTATAAATAAATGTATATATATATAAGTAATATAATATATAAAAGTAAAGTATGATATATAAAAAAACATAAAAAACAATATAAAGATACGTTAAATAGAGAAGTAAAATATATGAAGTAATATAAAGTATATAATTAAGAAGAGAATGGCATAAAGAAATACATTGTAGTTTAGAACGATATATCACAAAAACGAACCTCCCTTAGAAAAAATCCCGAAATGAACGAGATGAAAAACCGCAGTTAAACACAGATTACACGAATGAAGTAGCCTTTATTGAAGATGGATGTGAGTAATTGAAAGTCTTCGAACACACAGAAAAGCCAAAGCGACTAACGAAATATGTATTATACCTAAAAGATGTTAGCCCAACCTGATGATATGTATAAACTACCCATTAGCATAAAATATGATATGAAGGCTCTCCCAACAGTCATTTGAATGATTATTAATTCTGAGAGAGAAAATAAAGCCAGAAACGTACAATCCCAGATCACATACTAATTCCAAAAAAGTTTCCAATTATAGACAGTAAAAATAAAATTATATTTATAATAAACGTACCAAAATATGATATTGCAGGTATAATTTGCTTCTTATCCTCCTTTCTTAAATATTCTCGATTCGTTCTTTCTTGTAAAACAGCTAAATATCATCATTGTAAAAAGCAAAAGCAGCAACAACACAGTAGCCATCACTACTACCACCACCACCAACAACAACAACAATATAAAAAAAAGAAACAACAACAACAACAACAACATGAAAACATTTCTTGTTTCCAATACTGACAATGAAGAGGTGAATATCGCAAGCAGCATATAACTGAGCTTCATAGAAAATAATCACAAAGAAAAAAAGCTGAGCTGAGTCCACAGTAAGATGCATTAAATTAAGGGAGGTACAATCAAAGAGTATTCAGCTTTATGCAGTAAAATATTATCTAAAGCTCTACAATCATCCCTTACAAATGTATCTCACACAATAAAAAATATTACCAAATAGATGTTTAGATAGATAGATGTAACTTAAATAATTTAGAGGTGGTCGATAAAAATGTAATAAATGAACAGAGGAGGAGCAGAGATATTAAAAATATATTATCTCAACTGAGTTAGCGTATTATGGAAAAATGAAGAGGAAATACTGAAAAACAAATTCCACTGTACACATATGAGGTACGAAATCATAATTGAGGGAAAGAATGGATCAACAATTGGACTGGAAGAAATTGTAAGTGAGTAGAAAAACTGAGATTAATTTCAAATATCAAAATATGTTAGCTAAAAGCATTTCATATATTATTACAGAATTCTTCGAAAAGAGAGAGATAAAGGCATACAAAGAAGAAGATAGAATGAAGGTAATGAGATGATCATAAATGGGGAGAGTGTAGAGTTAGATTGTGATATAAACAAAGTCTTAAGTTCACAGATGGAAAAAGAAAGAAGTAAAAATCTGAATAACATTTGAAACGTATCAAAAATGAAGGAGGCTAAAGATATCCGAAAAATGATAATTATCGGAAATGAAGAACTCAATCAACTTTCTTCCGATCTACAAAAGAACTGAAAGTCCTTATAGGAAGATGAATAATCAGATATAAAGAAAGAAAAATTGCTTGAAATCACTTCTGCAATGAAAATTATCACAACGATGCTAGATTAAACTAAGGAGAAGAAGGCATACTAATTTGTCGAGGAAAAAGGTAGTAGGGAAACTAACAAAGAAAACACATGGCAAAATATTGCCTAATTATATAGTAAGAGTTTTTATAACAAAAGAATAATAATGAATAATCATACAGGAAAAAAAAAAAAAGGTTTCGTAGACGTCGAGGTTTATCCATAACACAGCATCAACTTATAAGTTTTGAAAAATTGGGGAATTACCACAATCACCACCAAAACTGATCCTAAACAGAGGAATACAGAAGATCTATGAGCTCTGTAAATTTCAGAGAAGACCATATCCAAATGCGTAATAGAAAAAATAACTTCACAACTGCACAGAGAGAAAAAAATAAGATAGAAAGTAGTAATTCCTGTAAGAGAATATGAGGCTAGTACGACCAGTACTTGAAAGTAGAGACCAAATGATTAACAGAGAAGATAAGTCCATTGTCACACAAAACAAAGGAAACGCTCATCAGAGAAGAGGACATCACCGAAAAGATATTCTTTCAAAATGTATTGAATGCTCAACAAAAATCAAAAATATGTGAGACCTAAAACCAGGTAAAAGATTGCACCAGCGTGCAGGGATTCGCTAGTTGCATAAATATTAGTGGAAGAGAAAGTCGGGCAAAATTATAAGAAAGATAGTACTATGATTGAAGATTGAATAGTTAATGGTGAGATAGAAGGATACAAATGTCATAAGAAAAAATGGAAGTAAAGGAAATACAAAACATGATAAAAGAAATTAACACAAAGTGAAAAGTACAAAAAATAAAATTCACTTTTAATGAAAGATCGTTTAATTAAATAAATCCTCTCGATTTACATGAAAAAAAAAAGGTAAGTAAAAAAAAAAAAAATATATAATATATAAAAAGATATATTATAAAGAAAAAATAATAATAAATAATAAATAATATGATAAAGTAAATTAAAATAAAATTAAAAATTATAATAATAATAATGAAGAAAAGTAATAAATACAAGATTAGAAATAATATATAAATATAAACAGAGTAAATAACTATACATAAAACAGAGTAAAAAAACTATACACAAAACTGTTTTAAAAACCATACATAAAAAAGGAGTAAAAAAATAATATTGTAATAAATAACTCTCAAAAAAGCATTTCTATTTTGTTTTAAGTTTAAAAACACTTGATAAAATAACAATTAAAATATACTTTTAATTAATTGATTAAAACGTCATTTCAGGTGTTTACAGAAAGTTAATTTAAATTCTTGCAATAGATTGCAAAAAAGCTAAATTATGGAAGTTAGATAACAATACATAAATACTAGCTAGCGAAGATAAAATGAAAATGAGATAGAATATTTACCCATTTCCTTAGGAACTATACATCCTTTGTCTATTAGTGCTGTAATGTATTGACCAGGTGTCGTCTCTTTCGGCGGAATTGAGACTGATGGTTGTTTACCAGGGGGTGTCGTCTTAAAAGTCCGGCAAATTTTTTGACTGTCTTGTTGGGTTGGTGAGTGAGGCCTTATTGTTGGTCTATGTGAAATATATGATCAGGAATATTTTCTGAGAAGTATACTGCGAATCATTAAAAGGGAAACTTCAACCGTTTAAATAATCGAGGAATGTAAGATGGTCAGAGAAGAGAGTGAGAGCAGCAGAAGGAGGGTGTGTCGACGAGGATGAGCTAGAGCGAGCGAAAAGACGGCTCAAGATGAGGATAGCAGTCTACGTCAAATTAGGTATTACAGGTCCTAGGTCCAGGTGGCTTACAAACCTATACCAGCCCCTCAACAAGGAAGCCAGTTGCGATTCACTAGCGCTATTAAGAGGAAAGAAATAGTAAATAAGAAAAGAAGAAAAAAAAAAGAGAGACAAAAAATAAGTGTACCTGTTCGATCTTCAGCCTCTGAGCACCGGAAACTGAACAGCATGTACGGCTCGTCACTAGGCAGCATCCAGTTACTGACATCAGATCCACTTAATTCTTCATAGGAGTCTCACGACAAGCGAAGATCGATAGTAGCCCAGCACAACTGAGAAATACAGTAGTATATCACAGAGCCTGTAAAGCGCCAAAACCGATCACATATCATCCATGCACTTACGCGACGATGACGCAAAAAGACCAAATTGCTAAAAGCAGTACTTTTCGAGTGAGTGCATCTCGTTTACCCCTTTCTTTCACACACAGCCACACAACTCCTGAAATGTTCTTCCTAAAATGTTACGATGATAATTTATGGTTCTTTTTACTCTTCTCTAAACGAAAATCTAGGGACACATAATATAATAATCTCTTCCCACACTTAGATCTATATCCAGACCATAGTTTCACTTAATAAATAAAACAAATTAACAATGTAGAGTGAAATAGAGCGCGATATAAGTAGTATATTCGAAAGACTTTGAACAGGAAGGTAGGCAATGTATACGTTCACAAACTGTTGCAGTTCTTTTGAAACCCTGTTCATACGTTCAATTTAGTCAAAGAATGTTTCTAAATTATTTTAAGAAAGCAACAAATATGATTAAAGTATAAATATATAATATATAAGAAAATATAAATATATAAAATAAATAGATATAAGAAGAGAAATAATAATAAGTATATAAAAAAGAATAAAATAATGATAAATGATAATTAGTAATATAAAATAAATAATTAAAATAAAATATAATATATATAAAGTTATATACCTCCACACTACCAATTACATCGAACGTCAGGCACAAGGTAAGATGACGAGCACAGTCCACAACGAGTGAAACAGAAGAAAAAAAAAGTAGAAAGAATATGACGGAGAGAATCATAAAAAGCACACAGCCATTAGCGCCCACAGACTTAAACCCTAAGGAAAAGTAGACTTCAGAATAAAGATCCACCATAATTCTATCACGAGGAACCCGATGAGGACACACACACTATGGAATGATCTACGATGCACAATGTAGGTTACATCCCAAGGCACATGGTAGGGCACACAGAACCAATAGCCCCACCCACGACTCAGCAAGAAACCCGGCACATTCACTCCTATTATGCACCTTATCTACCTCGCCACTCATGAAAACCAAATATCTCATTGCAAACACGTCAGACAATTCCAGTTTTAAACATGACTCAATCCACTTTATCTCTTAAAATAAAAAATATATAAAATAATAGTAAAATATAATAATAGAAGTGTGTCTAAACAAATATCTCATACAAAAATTAAATTAATAATTATCTACAACACATCTAATGTGTATATATAAATAAAATAAAGTAAATAAATATAAACATAATAAAAATATAATATATATAAATATATAATAAAAAGTATAATATATAAATAAATAAGATAAGAAGATAATATTAAATAATAAGAGTAAAATAAAAATAATAATATATAAATACAATATAATATGATATATATAATAATACACAAACTATCCAACAGGCCACAGAGAAGCGAAGAAGAACTGTATAACACAGAAATATTGGGAGGAATCAAAACTCACATAGTGGATCACTAAAACTAATTAATTATTTTAAAGTTGGAAAAGGAAAAACTTGAGAGGGATAAAAATTAACACAAAAAAGTGTAAAAAAAATAAGAAAAGATAAATAGAAAAAATGGTCCTTACATAAAAAAAAAAAATAAATATATATAGTCCATAAATTATACACAATAATAAGTAAAATAAATAGAAGTAGAAGGAAAAAATGAACCACACGAATATAAAGAAGAGGTCCAGTTAGAGGACAATCAAAATAAAGAATGATGAGGAAATAGACAAAAATTTACAAGATTGAGAAAAATCCCACATTGACAATATAATGGCGTGAGTGATATTGTAGATAGGCGCAATCGGAAGGCTATGGCATTAAAGAACACACGGCAAGAGCTCATCACAGGTAGAGAAGAAGAACCACTCACACAAGATTTTGCTGTGAGATTTTCAAAGGTTTTCGACACCCGAGCTGAATCACTCCGAATCACAGGCACTCACTAGCCAAGAATAAGACCACGAAGAAAAGCTTTGAATCGAAAAGAATGCCGAAAGAAGCGAGGAAGAACTTAATAAATCAGATTGGATGGGTAAAAGGGCAAACAAATATCGAATAGGGCATCACTGAGAAAAAGTAAGCCTAGAGACAGCTCCGTAAAAAGGAAGCAGAGCCAGTAAACCACACTACAGTGAAGAGGATTACAAACGAATAATGTAAATAGTTCATGCAAGGAGTGAGAGATAGCAGCCGACGAAAAAAATGTAAGTACAAGACGAAAGGGTTCATTGATTTTAGAAATAAAGGGGAGCTTTAAGCGCCATAGAGAGGGCGCTGAAGGAATCTGAAAGTAAGATATAACAAATAAAGTGTAATTCTGGTTAAAAAAATATATTGAGAAGAGGCAAATACATGTATAAGCCATTAATTCAGCACATATAAAAAATACTAATTAGAGAGAAGTGGAGGATGCATAGGTACAGGAAAGAAACACAACGCACACACCACTCTAGTCCGCCTGTTTATGGAAAAAGAGCGTCACGTGAAGAACAGCGTAGGAATGGAGAAGTAAATTCACCGTAACTGCGGAATGAGACAAGAAAGATGCCTTTTGAATCAAAATAATGAGAATAAATAGAAAAAAAAGTAGTCTAGATTTAGAAGAAGATAAAGCACCTGCCGCAGCTGGTGTGAATAGCACCAGTGAAAGAGCCAAGGTGACAGTAATGACCCTTCAATACAGATAAAAGAAGAGAAAGGATAAAGACGACATTTTCAAAGAAGATGCAGAGCTAGATGATGGTAAATTATGGGAATCGGCTGGATAGGCTGGGGAGGAGTTCTGAAGAAATCGATCATCTAACAACCTATCAGGAAAAACTTGCCACGCTCAACCTGTATCCGGTTTTTCTAAAGCCCAAAATAAAAACTTAAAAAACATAGAATTATTCCACTATACGAAAGAAGAAGAGCTATGGCATAATAGACTTATGGAAGACTATCGGAGTTCCAAGGTAAAATGACGGATCTCCTATGTTTGGATAGGGATCTAACAACTGATATAGATAGAAGATTGGAGAGCAGAAAAACTGACCATAAATTACGCAAGCCAATGTTCCAACTTCAACGAGAAAAAATATAAGGCGAACAGTGGAGACGTATAAGAAAAGACTTAGTACGATACAGCACAAATTTGGATCACGAAAGAGCGATGCAATAAGTTCAAACACGCATAGGACAAGTAAGTCGTTACCAGAGCGTTTAAATGAATGCACACACAAGTGCGTACATGTTTAAAAAAAAGTGAAAGCATTATGAATGCAGGCCATAGAAATTTAACTAATTGAAGTTTACAAAAGAGAAATAGGAGTGAACCAATATAAGAGTATAGGTTCCAGTATGAGAAAAGAGAGGAATTAGGGCTGATAAAAGTATTATATTTTAATTATAAAAAAAAAAGACCCCACCACCTATTACCACAGAGGGGGTCCCACCTTAAAAAAGAAAAAAAATTTAATTAACTTTTGCATATCAAAATATAAACAAAACAATTTAAATAGAATTTAGAAAAAAAAAAGAGTGGATTTCTTTCATAAAATTTTTTACACTATAGGTTACCATTGAAAACTATTTCCACAAGAGTAGCTGGTTGAAGAATCAAGAAAAATGGCAAGCCATGGCACAGAGAATAATAATAAGACATCAAGAAGCAATAGATAGAAAAACAGTGATCTCGCTGGGATAAAAGTAGCAGAATTCATGAGAATCCCTAGGAGAGAAAGCAAATAAATAAAAAGGTAAAGAACACACCACTGCGGAAAATCACATCCAAAGTAAATGGAAAGCGTAAAATATAGAACAGAAAAAGCACCAGAACCAAATGAAATCTAGTTGAACAAAAAGATTTAATAAAGAAAAGAAGGAGAGAGAGAACTGTCCCATCCTAAACATGAAACGAGTGGAAGTATATAAAAGAAGAACAGCGCTAGTATTATCTACCACGTAAAAAAAGAAAATAAAGTATGTCAAAATCTTATAATCAATGGTCAAAAAAAAACCAAGAGAGAAGCCATCTCCACCAGTATTGAGAAAAGCATTCGATGAACATACATGGAATTAACAAGGACATCACAGGCAAGAGAAAGGAACAGAAAACATTTTCTGAGAATCAACTGGAAGACAAAAAAGTCTGAAGACTACTCCACAAACAACGGAGAGACAGCACATAAACTATTTTTCTCACCAATAATTACAAGTATCACAAGATCAGCGAAAAATTGACTACTGGTTGTCCGCAGACTAAGGATCTTACCCCAGGTTATGATAAAGATTATAATATGACGGAAACATGATAGAATACAAATAAGGGACCAAAAAAAGAGGAATTCGAACCAGAATTCGAATTATAAATAGAATCAAAGCGAAGAAACAAGCGCGAAAACAAAGGGAAAAATGAATATAGACGGAGCATTAATGTAACAAAAAATATTATGCAATGAGCAAACGATATGACATACGTTTCAACTATATAATCGAAAAATGCGGAAACGAGATATATGTAAAAAGAATTACATAATATTATCACTACTCCCATAATTACGTTCATTTTCGGTTTGTTTATGTAAGTGTTGTAGACTATGGTGTAAAAATGATAAATAAATTATAAAAATACTAACAACTTATGAAGATATAATGAAGTCTAGATTTGAAAGCTGAATGACAGATACTTTCGCTAAATAAATTCTCTATTCCGACAGACAAAGACGCAGATTGAAAATTGGTAGGAATTCACCGTATAAATTATAGTGTAGATCAATTTATGCATAGTGATCAGGTTCCATACTCTTTGAAAAATTAGCATTTAACAAATTGTAAAGTTTTGGGTGAACAAATAACCGTTTGAAAATAGCCCTGAATATTGATTATATTATTATTGCCTTTTTGATATATTAAGAAAGGCTGCGAGCAATAACATGCTTCGGAAAGTTAGTTGTGCAATTTTCTCCAGTGGACCGCTATTAAGTTATTTGGCATTGCTATGATAAGAACATATAGAAATAAAAGCAGAGCTTGTTAAGAAAAAAAATGACTATAAATACGAGATAGATTTTTGTATCACATAATCACAGTAAGAATATTTGTTATAACAGATATAATGTGGAAACAAGTGACATCTCATATTTGCTAATTTAAAGATATACTATTGTCGCAACTTAAGAAAAAGACAAGTTATGTAAACTGCTACAGGCATCTCTCCAAAATTTCATTATGACTTTAATACTGCTTTCATTTTTTAAATTTCGTTGACAAAAGAAAACAGCTTTCGCCAGATATGTAAGAGAAGAATTTTTCATGACTCATTTGCCAGAAAGATTGATAGTAGTCGTACTATAGTATCTATACTCTAAGATGAAGAGCTGTGAAAATACAAAGCATAAAAAGCTTAACAGCTGTAAGGTAATATAGATGTACCAAATGACGTTTCATCCAGTCGCCACACTCAATATTCGCCAGAAGTACATCCAGCAGGTCGCCCTGCAGCAACAAACGTGGCAAATTCCAGAGCCGGCGTAATTCGACATATCCCGTTACAGTTCGTGCATAAAACGGGTCTAAATAAGTAACCGTTCATTAAAAAATAAACGTTGCGGTGAATCCGCCGAGGCGGGTCTAACACTCGAGGGACTACAGGAAGCGAACTTAAGCATTTGGGATAATGCCCCTCAAGGGATGCCGTCTGCACAAGTTGCGAGGCCCAGTGGTTAATGACCGCCAGAAGGATAAAAACGTGTCACGCGACCACCGAGATCGAAACACCCAGCTGCCACCCCAGAGAGGCCCGAAGAAGCGTACGCCCTGTAACGCAACAAAAGTCCCATGTGTACACAAACAGTTGTAATTAAAGCTATCGCTAGCGTTTAAAGGAGTCGCGTGTTTATTTAATATAGAACCCCATACCCCTTTATATGCGGTGTTCTCGCTCGATTCTGCGTTTACGTGCTCGAATTGAGAGACTGATGGTTAAACTGCCGCTCTTCGGAATAATTATCACGTTGCCCGAAGGATGATTATTCGCTTTTCCTCAAAACTTTTATATAGGTTTCGTCTGCCCTAACACCGATTCTGCGAGTGGTGGGTGTCTGAAAATTCTCCTTACTAGCTCAATTTGCCCTACACCACAGTTATAATTGGCATTCTTTAATTCCGTCGAACATTCTATGCAAATTATGGGTGTTGAACCGTTTCTCGTTATGGTGATTAAAGGGAAGGTGTGTGTTGTAAGATAGAAAAGGTTTCATAAAATAAACATGGTTTTAAACAAGAAAATTGAAATACAAAAAGAAAAATCACTGACAGACTGACAGAAAAAAACACCCGAAACACGACGCCGTTTTATGGCATCAGCCAAAGCGTGATAGTTATAAAAACGGTCATTATTTGGTAAAAACTGCGCTGGGGAAAATCACGTAATTTTATAGTCCGATTTTCTGGTTGTGGGGCTAAAACTGGACCAGCTCTCTCTTCTCTCTCCTCTCTCTCCTCTCTCCTCTCTCTCTCTCTCTCTCTCTCTCTCTCTCTCCTCTCTCTCGTCTCTCTCTCCTTCTCTCTCTTCTCTCTCTCTCTCTCTTCTGCTCTCTCTCTCTCTCTCTCTCTCTCTGCTTCTCTCTCTCTCTCTCTCTCTCTCTTCTCTCTCTCTCTCTCTCTCTCTCGAGCAAAAAAATCGAAAGCCTTCGCCCTTCAGATTATGTAGGCTTCAAAGATTTACCGTATCTTCATGCAACTCCTTATTTGATTCTGAGTGGTACACTTTTTTTGCTTAGGATCTTTATTAAAAGAATTATGGTGAGAAACAAACCATAGAGTGGGAGGTTTCAACCTATCGAGGGCCGCTCCTTTGTGTTCGTGGGGGTCTTGTACACCCCACTCACAATATATATATATATATATATATAGTAGTATAGGATATTTATATATTATATAATATATACTATATATATATATATATATAATAATATATGAATATATATATATATATATTTAGGACAGGTTACTTATACGCCCAGTAAAGGGCCTCGAGCCGAGCGGGGAACGGAGGGGGGGGGCGGAGTCCCTCCCCCGTAGTTCTCCGCGTAGCCGAGAGACCGAATTCTTGGCCATCTCTGCGGTCTACGCCTCTGCGGGTGGAATCCTTTAGCTTAAAAAAATAAATATAAATTATTTAAAATTTAAGACCAAATGTGATAAAATTTTGAAGATAAAGTATATATAATATTATTATTTCATTTTATTAAATTTGTTTTGAAAATGAAAAAATTTAAAAATATTATAATATAAAAAGAAAAAAAAATGGAAATGAGCTTCACATTTTTAGAAAAAAAAAAAAAATATTATATTATTAAATAAAAAATATTAGCGGATTTGATATGTAGTAAAATAATCGAATATCGACTGTGGGCCGGCTTTGTAACGGCGCGAAAATAAGTAGTATATATATGATATATTATACTATATTATATATATATATATATATATATATATATATAGTATATATATATATAGGATATATTAGTATTATATAAAATAACTCCTTGATTGATTCTTCACTTACCAGGATTAGATCCTGGGCCCTCGCGAACGGTATGCCAAGCGTGTTATCACTTGACCAAACGATAATCTAAAAAGATACGCGACTTAAACCTATGAAAGAGGGCTCTATTCAATAGGAATAAGACTCGCCGTATGGCAGGACAGATAGCCTCAGCCACGCATCTCCGCTTACACTAGGGTCAAAGGTAACACAGGACCCATGAAGGAGCCCACTCTAGATCGGAGTATAATTTTATAGATGTAAATGACTACAATAAATCGGCACTTCAAGTTTGCTATAGAATAAAATAACTCCTTGAGTGATTCTCCACTTACCAGGATTAGATTCCCGGGCCCTCGCGAACGGTATGCCAAGCGTGTTACCACTTGACCAGAACGAATTAAGGCGTAATCGTTTGGTCCCAAGTGGGTAACGACGCTTGGGCATGGACCGTTCGCGAGGGCACCGGGGATCTATCCTGGTAAGTTGAAAGAATCAACTCAAGGAGTTATGGTTGTATCTATACAAATTTGAACTGCCAAGTAATTTGTAGTGATACATCTTATGCCAAATGTATGACTTGCTGATCTAGAGTGGTCTCCTTACATTGGGTCCTGAGTGCAGTGCGGCTCGTGGTGTTCTTGCTACGAAGGGGGTGCTGCCTGTATTAACTATATATATATTATATATAGTATATATATATATATAATATATATATATATATATATATTATATATATATATATAATATATATATATATATATATATAATATATATATATATATATATATATATAGAGATGATATATATATATAGTATATATTAATATATATATATATATATATATATATATGATATTATATTAGGTAGTATATTAATTTTACATTAATGCGGAATTGATGCTTTTTGAAAAAACGATCAGTTAAAATTGAAAAATGATCGAAATTTAAAGAGAATAAGATTGATGAAAAGCTCAGAAAAAAAAAATATGAGACGGGCGTTGAAACAAAATTGTGAAAAAGTTCCAAGTAACTTTATTAAAGCTACACTGCACGGCGACAACAGTCTCTCTCGCCTCGGGATTACACAGTAAATATTTTACATATAGAAAGATTTTCGACACAAACAGATTTTTTCAAGTTTCGCTATGTATTTTGGCTATGGATACATTTTTCGACCAAAAATTTTAG
>JABUQX010004299.1:0-2500 GCA_015478945.1 Trachelipus rathkii | reverse complement strand
ATCCTTCTTTTAATTTACTAAAAGTAAGATCTTTGTGCAAAATTATTATTATTTGTAGTCAAAATGCACGACTCTTAAATTGTAGTGCAAAACAGTAACATTTCTCCAGTTTCTGTTGTAAAAACCTTCGATTTTTTTTAGAGAATAAATTGACTCTTCCAATTCTGAAGAGTCTTTCACTTTCCAAGGAAAAGTTGGGCGAGCTTAAATATTTTCTAGCAAGAACAGCTAAATGCTGAAAGGTACCTTTATTCGGAATGACTACCATTGTAAGGGACTTCTTTCTGAATTTTTAAAAGTTTCATATTTTATATTGGCTGATTTCTACTTTTATAACATCTTCATAATTTCAATCATATGTGTCTTTCTCCTTAGGAATGAGTTTTTTTGCTGTTTTAAAGTCTTTCTCTTTAAATTCCGAAAACAGCTTTCAAAACTGAAGTTAAAACTATTATCTTCAGTATCACTTTTTTCGCCCGATTCTGTTGATAAATGAGAAGAATTTGAAGATTGGTTTAAAGTAGTGGAAACTGCTTTCCTTTCCTTTATATAACATATATCTTCGCACATCCATTGCTTAAGAATATCTTCCACTTTTCTATTGTTATATTCATCCTCAAGGAATGTAGTTTTAAAGCGTGGGTCAAGATAGGTATCAAGCACAAGATTCTTATCAGTAAAGTAAATGCTGAATCTACTTACTGAATTTTTCCATGCTGGATACTGTACACCCAAGTCCCTCAAATAGTTCTTTTTCTGACTTTTTTTCAAAAAATGCAAATCACTTTCATATTTGGGATTATTGCCGATGCCATTGATTCCTTGTGGCTCAAGAAATTTGTACAATAAACTAAATTTTTAAGTATTTTTAGCAATTTTTCAAGAACTTTACGTTGTTTCCAAGCATGCAGGTTTTAAATGATCACTGCAAAATGAATGAGAGCCGTCTTTTGTTCAAAAAATTTTGAAAGCATATGATGCTGGCTATTACATCTGGTTTGTATATCCTGAATAAATCTGTGCTGCTGTAAATTAGATCTAGTTTGATATTCTTCATACTTGACAATAGCTTGAGGCGAGTGATTAAAATGACTTACGATTTGTTTGCATATAGATATATTTTTTTCACGTCTCTTTGTTCAAACATGGCATCATTGAGAACTAGTAGCAAAGAGTGTAAAAAGCAAGGTAATGCCTGGAATCCTGCTTGTGTAACTCCTGCAGCCACATTAGGTGCGTTATCCCTTACTATAACATGAATTTTATTAGCAGGAATATTGAATTTTTCCATAACATTTTGAAGACAATCCCTTATATTAAATGCTGTGTGAGATACGTGAAAAGGTGAAACTCGAAGGATAGCATTTATATTCAGTAGCTTCAATTAGTACAAGCCTACAAGGCAAATATATCACTGCTCACTTACGAGTTCACTGGCATATAATTATCAAAACATATTACATAACATGACTAAAGAAACATTGCCAATTGACTACCTCACCATGACTGTCTGAAAATCTTAACATGATATCTTAGGCTCTAAGTAAGTTTTCTTTAATTAAATAGAATTAAGGAAGAACTGAAATTAAAAATCAATATGGGAGACTTCGAAATATTTATTGTCTTTGAAATATCATAAAGATCGAATAAAAATTATTTTCAGATTGTATACCAAAGAATCGGTACAATTTTGTCGATTCCGATTCCGATTCCGATTCCGATTCCTGAAAAACAACCGATTCCGATGTCGATTCCGATTAATCGTCCCATCACTAATATATATATATATATATATATATATATATATATATATATATATATATATATATATATATATATATATATATATATATATTATTATATATATATATACATATATATATTATTATTATATTATATGTTACATATATATATATATATTATTATATTATATAGTTATATATATATATATATACATACATATATTATATTATTACATAAATATATATACATATTAAGGCTATTATATACATATTATTGTTGGTTGAAGAGTTATATATATGCATATATTGTTGTTATTATTATATATATATTATTATATATATATATATATATTATATATATATATATATACATATATATATATGTATATGTGTATTTTCTTTTTTACATATATTTATTTATCTAGTATATCAAATTGTTTATTTAATTAAAATACAATATAACCAAACGTAACTAATATTTATAAACCCTGATTTCTTTTTTAATTTTTAAACTGATGATCTCATTTAGATTTAATTTTGATATCGCAGTGAGGCCGGGTGTTATGTCTCGTTAGTTATTTAATTTGCATATGGATGCGGTTATGAAAGAATTAAGAAATAATAATAGCAGGGGGAAAGTGTTTGAATGATGAAAAATGAAGATAGTAGATGAAGCGGCGCACGAAAACGCAGAAAGCGTTTCACGATAAATGCGAAACGGTTAAACACCATTCCTGAGAACTGGAACGAAGTACAAC
>JABUQX010004298.1:30000-35000 GCA_015478945.1 Trachelipus rathkii | reverse complement strand
GAAGTAATGTATGTATTCTTATAATTAAATAAATTGAATGAATTTGTTAATTACCTTTCCAATTTAGTTTTACTGTTTATTGTAACTAATGTCTAAATAGGTTTCATCACCTTGTATCTTGGAAACGAGGCGTTTTCGGTGAAATGTTTATTGACACATATTATCTTATTTATGCAAGGAATATCATACTGAATATTCAATATTAACAATACACCCTGTATATATATATATATATATATATAGTAGTTATATATATATATAGTATATATATATATATATATATATATATATATATATATATATATATATATAGCAGCATATATATATATATCTATATCTATATTAGTATACAATATATGTTATTATATATATATAATATATATATATATATATATATATATATATATATATATATATATTATATATATATATATATATATATATATATATATATATATATATATATTATTAGTTATATATATATATATATATATATATATATATATATATATATATATATATATATATATATATATATATATATATATATATATATATATATATATTAATAGAAATTATTTAATTAACATGGAAATAAATATATATATCATATATATATTTATATATACATATAAAGAGTGCGTTATATATATATATATATATATATATATATATATATATATATATATATATATATATATATATATATATATATATATATATATATATATATATATATATATATATATATCAGGTAACAATAACTAATTTTAAAAAAAATAAGTGAAAACAATTTTATTTATATATCCCAAAATATTTGAAAAGAAATGTCATATTTTGGTTGGTTGTATTTACTTTTTTGGTAAAAACACAAAGGATTCGAACTGATTCGGATTCGAACTGATTCGATTCGGATTCAAGTTTTTACATGGATTCGATTCGATTCGATTCGGAGAATTTTCACACACATCGGATATTCGATTCGATTCGAACTGAAGGTGCTGGATTCGGATTCGGATTCGATTCGAACATTTCCACACACACGGATTCGGATTGGTTCGAATCAAAAAGTTGCCGGACACGCCCATCACCGATATATATATATATATATATATATATATATATATATATATATATATATATATATATATATATATATATATATAGATATATATAGTATATATATATATATATATATATATATATATATATATATATATATATATATATATATATATATATATATATATATATATATATATATATATATATATATATATATATATATATATTTATATATATATATATATATATATATATATATATATATATATATATATATATATATATATATATATATATATATATATATATATATATATATATATATATATATATATATATATATATAAAATAGTTGTATATATATATATATATATATATATATATATGCCCCTTCAGTAGGTGCTTTGGCTACAGATTCATAAGAGCGAATAAGAGTAGGAAAGGCAGGTTTACAAATGTTATTTTTTGGAGCAAGAGAATTAACTATGTAGGATTACTTATGTTTAGTACAAACACGCTTAGCACGTCTGATATTTCTATTCCGAGGTTTATCAAAATTAACGAGTGATAGGTAAACAAATAGTATTCCATTTACGATGTTCATTGTCCCATCATTAATGGTACAATAACAGATGTAACCGAACCATATATTTAGAGGAGAGAAAGTGCTCAATATCGTTTATGCTTTCCCCATCTCTCACTCTTCTTCATTCTATTATATATATATATATATATATATATATATATATATATATATATATATATATATATATATATATATATATATATATATATATATATATATATATATATATATATATATATATATATATATATATTCAAAAAACTCTGATTAGTTGGCCGACGCACCGGTGTGGTGCGGTGTGTGCATGGTGCTCATTTGGTGTGGTGCGCATCAAAATTTCAGCGACCTGGTGCGGTAAAAAAATAAAAGTGCGGTGCTGTGCGGAGCACGAGAAAAATTAGTGGTGTGGTGCGGTGCGGTGCGTGGTGCGGGCCTTTTGATCGCACCGCACCAGCTTCCCGACAAATTTCTAATAAAAATGAAAAAAGAAAAATTGTGGTGGATATATATATATATATATATATATATATATATATATATATATATATATATATATATATATATATATATATGTTTTGTATATATATATATATATATATATATATATATATATATATATATATATATATATATATATATATATATATATATATACATTTTATTTATATATATTTATATATATATATATATATATATATATATATATATATATATATATATATATATATATATATATATATATATATATATATATATATATATATATATATATATATATATATATGCCTCTTCAGTAGGTGTATTAGCTACAGATTCATCAGAGCGAATAAGAGTAGGAAAGGCAGGTTTACAAATGTTATTTTTTGGAGCAAGAGAATTAACTATGTAGGATTACTTATGTTTAGTACAAACACGCTTAGCACGTCTGATATTTCTATTCCGAGGTTTATCAAAATTAACGAGTGATAGGTAAACAAATAGTATTCCATTTACGATGTTCATTGTCCCATCATTAATGGTACAATAACAGATGTAACCGAACCATATATTTAGAGGAGAGAAAGTGCTCAATATCGTCTCTCTCATCATTTTTATTCCTTGGCTCTCATTGTCTGAAGATATTAATACTCTCTTCAGAGTTATTACGAGAGGATGACAAACAAGTATTTTGCTGATTATCATAATGATATCTTTAAATGATTGTACAATGATACAATTGGTTAGAATAGAATTATCATGGGATGGGAAGACATTTATTTTATCATCAGAGTGGCAGTACTGGCAGAGAGATTCATTAAGTTCATGCAACTTTAACATAATTTCAGAGTAACGTCATGTATTACTGAAAGTTAGCAAATTTTAATTCTGGCCTGTATTTTATTTAGTTCCTACTGAGCCATGGTCGAATGATTAAATTGTGCGGCAATTGACCTATATTTTGAGAGAACTTCGCTGACTCTTGTTTGAGATGTTACAACATTTCACTGCTGATTGAGTATCTGGCCATTTCATCATTCATGCTCTCTCTCTTTCTCTCTCACCTAATTTTCATCATTCATGCTCTCTCTCACCTAATTTTCATCATTCATGCTCTCTCTCTCTCACACCTAATTTTCATCATTCATGCTCTCTCTCACCTAATTTTCATCATTCATGCTCTCTCTCACCTAATTTTCATCATTCATGCTCTCTCTCACCTAATTTTCATCATTCATGCTCTCTCTCTCCATACTCATCTAATTTTCATCATTTGTGCTTGCTCTCTCTCTCTCTCTCTCTCTCTCTCTCTCTCTCTCTCTCTCTCTCTCTCTCTCTCTCTCTCTCTCTCTCTCTCTCTCTCTCTCTATTTCTTTCTACATACTCACATAATATGCATCATTCATTCTCTCTCTCTATCTCTCACCAAATCTTCATCATTCATGCTCTCTCTTACCTAATTTTCATCATTCATGCTCTCTCTCTCACCTAATTTTCATCATTCATGCTCTCTCACCTAATTTTCATCATTCATGCTCTCTCTCTCTCACCTAATTATCATCATTCATGCTCTCTCTCACCTAATTTTCATCATTCATGCACTCTCTCACCTAATTTTCATCATTCATGCTCTCTCTCCCACCTAAATTTCACCATCCATGATCTCCCTCTCTCTCTCTCCCCTAATTTTAATCATTCATGCTCTCTCTCACTTAATTTTCATCATTTATGCTTTCTCTCTCACCAAATTTTCATCATACATGTTCACTCTCACCTCATTTTCATCATTTATGCTTGCTCTCTCTCTCTCTCTCTCTCTCTCTCTCTCTCTCTCTCTCTCTCTCTCTCTCTCTCTCTATTTCTTTCTACATACTCACATAATATGCATCATTCATTCTCTCTCTCTATCTCTCACCTAATCTTCATCATTCATGCTCTCTCTTACCTAATTTTCATCATTCATGCTCTCTCTCTCACCTAATTTTCATCATTCATGCTCTCTCACCTAATTTTCATCATTCATGCTCTCTATCTCACCTAATTTTCATCATTCATTCTCTCTCTCACCTCATTTTCATCATTCATTCTCTCTCACCTAATCTTCATCATTCATTCTCTCTCTCACCTAATTTTCATCATTCATGCTCTCTCACACCTAATTTTCATCATTCATGCTCTCTATCACACCTAATTTTCATCATTCATGCTCTCTCTCTCTCACATAATTTACATCACATGCTCTCTCTCTCACCTAATATTCATCATTCATGCTCTCTCACCTAATTTTTATCATTCATGCTCTCTCTCACCTAATTTTCATCATTCATGCTCTCTCTCTCTCTCTCACCTAATTTTCATCATTCCTACTCTCTCTCACCTAATTTTCATCAATCATGCTCTCTTTCCCCCCTTATTTTCATCACTCATGCTCTCTCTCTCCTTATTTTCGTCATTCACACGCTCTCTCACCTAATTTTCATCAATCTTGCTCTCTCTCACCTAATTTTCATCATTCATGCTCTCTCTCCCCTAATTTTTATCATTCATGCTCTCTCTCACCTAATTTTCATCATTCATGCTCTCCCTCTCTCACACCTAGTTTTCATCATTCATGCTCTCTCTCACCTAATTTTCATCATTCATGCTCTCTCTCACCTAATTTTCATCATTCTGCTCACTCCCTCAATCAATTTTCATCATTCATGCTCTCTCTCACCTAATTTTCATCATTCATTCTCTCTCTCTCTCTCTCTCTCTCTCTCTCTCTCTCTCTCTCTCTCTCTCATCTAATTTTCATCATTCATGTTCTCACCTAATTTTCATCATTCATGCCCTCTCTCACCTAATTTTCTTCATTCATGCTCTCTCTCTC
>JABUQX010004298.1:0-25000 GCA_015478945.1 Trachelipus rathkii | reverse complement strand
CGTATCACAATGAATTTCGTGGGGGACGAAATTTTATTAAGTCACGTAATTGTTCAGACGTATGATAGTTTTGGGGGGAAATTTCGAATGATTCGAGAGATTATCAACTTGGAAACTTCGCCGCAACGAAGTCAAATAATAGTGACCCAGAATAAAGAGTTCGGCTATATGATAGCCCTGCAATAAAGATTCCACAACAAAGATGTGCAATGGTAGTCCAGCAACGGGACCCTGGGGAAAATATCATGGTGTAAGTTATTTCTTAACATTTACATTTTAATTTGATCAATATTGTTTTTTTTTAACTTAATTTTAATTATGCTTATAAATAGTTTGTTTTGCAGGTACTCACCCTATACGGAAGAGTCCGACTGCGAGGGGTCTTTATGAATTAACACACTAGGGGATAAGGAAGTTCAGCCACGAAGTAACTGGAAATGGTAAGTATTTTTGTGTATTTTTCTTTATACATTCATGATATATTAAATTAGTTTCAATTGATTGATAAATAACATCACGTAACTTCCTTGACATTATAATTTCCACTCACCTGTCAACGTCTTTTTAGAACTTTAACAGATGACTTCTTAATCCACAGGTGGTGACTTCAACGTTAAAACATACGGGCTATTTGCTTAATTTGCTTAATGGATTGTGGGGACAATGTAAATTTCAGATTTCCATTGATTTTAAACATTATATAAAAACTCAGAGTCAACAAATGGAATTATTAATACAATGACTAGAACAAATAATTATAAAACATTAGTAACATAAGCCAACTTATAAATCATTTCAATAAATAAAGGAATAAAATAAAAAGTGTTTCAGAATGACTTTCGAATATATATAACTAATAGACAAAACCTTATATATTCAAGCATGTTCATTCTGAACAATGAATTCTACTCTATGAAAACAAAAAAAAAAAAGAATGAGGGGCGTTTCCACTCCCCCTCACATCCCCCCCCACTAAATCTAAACCCCCTCCTCTGGATTTTTAAATTAATTTATTTTATTTAAAAAATTTTCTCTAACAGTGATTTAGAATTCAAAGATTTCCAGTAATGGAGGTGAGATCAGAAACAGTGGAAGGTTCATGAGGGTTCTCGAACGTTTATTAATACAATAATGTTATATAAATACTAGATTACATGAATATTCACACTTAATCAAAACATTTTTTATTTTTTCTTTAGTTAGAATGGGATGATACAGAGTAAGAAGCAAGTCGATTGGCGGTATCTTTTTCATATTTTACAATACGTTCCCATTCTGACGTTACTAATTCTTTATGATAGTCAGATAAGGTTCCCCAATGCATCTGGTCCATGGCCAATCGTACACAAGAAGTAATAATGACAGGAATATTTGGATCTAAAGGGGGTCTAGTCTCAAAATTTGATCTGTTTGAGTTCGGTGACGAATATAAAGGGGAAGAAAAATTTCTGGTAAAGGTTGAATCCATAGGGAGATTTAGATTTCCACTTGACGACTGATAAGGTCCAGAGACATTGGTCGACCTCATCTGAGAAAATGGGGGATTTGGACTTTGAAAAGGGCGAATAATTTGTGGTTGATGTGCAGCAGAAGTGGAAGGTACTGAAGCATTATCTGGTACCAGATATGGTGTATGCGGCACATATTGGAGACAAGATTCAATGATTTGATCGGTACTGTCAAAGTCATGAATATCCATAAGTTTTCGGGGATTTCTTGGACAATTTACTCTAGCTGGGATAGGATAATTCCCATGGGATTGACAATTATTACTATTATATACACGACTACGAACATTACACCTATTAATAGAAAGCAAAGTACTATATTTCATCATCATGGCTTCTAGAAATCGTTTATTGGGATGTAACCCATCCGGAATTAATGGCGAGTTCATTATCAACGTTAAACTTTTTAAATATTTTTGATGAGGGGTCAATTGAGGGTCCGTTATATTAGTGTTTATCACGTAATGATGATTTAGGATTTCATTTCCCAAAATGACATTTTTGTGGGGCCACAAATACTGAGGGGTAGTTAGCTTTTCAAATTCGTTATTACTATGAATTGAGTGGGCACGCATTTTTTCAGGGGCAAAGATGGGGTCATCGATGCCGTAATTAGCAAATGACTCACCCCAGTCACGGATAAGACGTTTTTTGTTAAAAGAGTACATGTCCTGTACTGGAGGAATTACCAAAGTAACCTTAGCATCTGGATTCGCATTTCTAGCAATATTGGTAATATGGGTCATTATATTAGGGATCTCTTTTATCTCAAAATCATAACAGGTTCAATAAGGTGAGTTCCCTCCCGTCATTATCGTCACACTCTTTCTTTGCCATGCCATGGTGGTCAGGGCCCAAACAATGATATGTTGGGTATCGGGAGTCATTCTCGCTTCAACTCGAGTAACGCACCCAGTTATATGCCGTCCAGGACTGAAGTCTACCTGCACGTTCATACCATATCTTAATTTCAAAAGTTTTTGTTCATTACGGAATAAACTAGCGGCTGAGGCACCCACAATTAAAAAATTCATTCTTACAATTACGCGATACGCACTGCACTTAAACAATAATAACTTTGTCACTTTTTTCTTCAGCTGTTTGTCCGGCACTACCAGAATTATGAGGACGACTATCTCTTGATTTAGAGCGTTTACTAACCTTTTGTCCTTGAAGTGTATCTGTCCAACTAGGAAGCAAAGAATCAATATGAATGACCGATTCCAAGGTTTCATTCAGGTCTTCCTTGGGTTGGTCCTGTCTTTTAGGTTTTACGGGGGAATCTCGGTACTCAGTGGAATATTGGGCAGAAGAAGTTGTAGCTTCACGATCATTAGATTCCAAAGAGTCCGCAAAATCCACAATTTTCTCCCAAGGGGTTATACCATGTCCATCCAAGTCTTTCATTTTCATATATTGGCGAACACAACTCTCTATGTATGGAGGTAAACTATATAAGAAGGCGGTCCGTAGAGAATCGTGCTGACGCATATCTAAACCACGATATGCACGACGAGCCAACCGTTCCAATCGGAGAGCAAACATTCGAATGGATTCTCCTCTATTACGACGAGCGGAATGATATGCCTTCAGGCGGGACTCATTCTTCCGTTTTTGTTCATCATGGTACCAACGTACCATATTATCTCGCACAGAGAAATAATCGCGATCTTCCTTGGTCAATAAGCGGTACAGATCCAAGAAACGACCCTCCATTTGCCTTCCAAGAAGCCGTAACCATTGGTGAGGGACGTTTGGGTAGTGCAGACTGCAATAGGATTCGAAATCCGCTAAATATACCACCAAATCCTGTTCATCTTCAAATCTGTACTTACCGGGATCTACAACCTTAAGCTTTTGGGAATTTTTGAGAAGTTGGGATAAAAGTACAATGGCTTCTTCTAGAAGATCTATTCGTTGTTTCATTTCAGGGCCTGAGTACATTGCTTCATTGTCATATTCAGGTCTACGAGAAGGCCTTGTAAGTGACGGTTGTAGTAATTGTGGTTTATTTTGAGCTTTTCTAGGGATATAATGAGGATTTGGATTTATAGGAGGGTTTACCAGATCATCATGACGATCCGATAAGTCAGTGGGGTGTTCATTTCCTAATCCTAACCCTAAACTTAACCTATTAGGGGAATACAAGGGAACTCCTGAGGTATGAGGAGGTTGTGAAAAATTTTGGGCACGTTTTCGGTAATTCAGTATATCACTGCGTTGGAGTAAGTATCTTTCCTGATTTCGAGGAGGTGAATAACTCCTACGCGGGTAAAAATCTCTTTCCATATAATTATCAGGGGCTTTGGCATTAAGGCCATTAGTAAAAGACTCATAATCTTGTGTCATTGGATATAGAGTATTATAATGTCTCTGATCAGTTCTACTTCTACTATCTACTCGTTGCATATATTCCTCACCATAATCAGACACTTCTGAGGTGTGGTGGGCGTATTGTTCATGCATCATTTCTTTATTTTGTTCTAAACATACTTTAATTTTTTCAGATTTGAAATGGAGTTTAATGCATCCGCAAGTTTCAAATCTCCACCTTCCACATTCTCTACATTACTTCCCAACTTACTTCTACAGGATTCTAACTGACGTGAAGTAGGGGATTTTTGTTCTACGTCTATTTGGGCAGTAGCTTGTTTTTCTACATTTTGACTTCCAACATCTACGAGGTCAGTACTACCTTCGGGATTATCAACAATGTCACCATTTTTCTTATCAGCCATATTTATGATTAATTCTTAAGGGAAAGCAAAGGTAATTTAATTTATTTAATTTAATTTAAATTTCTCGAATTGCTTAAAATTTTTAACATTCATTCCGAAACCATGGGATTACAGAAAATCCTAGAGGCGAAAGCGTGAACCAAGTCACAAACCTACTCAAAAAATGTAACGCGACGGACAAGAACACAAGGTCCCTGTTCGGGCGCCATTTAATGAGGCTATGTAAGGGAGAGTAATTCCAGGATCACCAATATTTGTAGAGATGGCCTAGAAATACGGATGACCCTTAAACTATGGAATATTACTACCCTTAGATATATAAATATATATAAATAAATATTATATAGATATACCGAAAGTTTTAAATATATCGAAATCCTTCAAAAAAGTTAATATTTTAAGTTAATGAGTCTATAAGAAAGAATTTTTACAGTCAGTTAACAAATATATTTATTTACCTGACTCAAATTTTAAGAGAAGCGCAGCAGACGACAACTTCTGACACTCCTCATAACCCGCTAGGTTTTGCCTAAGGGGGTAACTGTCTCTGGAACCTCGATTCGTGTACCACACGTCACACAAATGCAGATTTATCAGAGGTGAACTGGTTCATACTTCTCATATAATATATCACGAGTCAATCATTCAACTATACCAATTGATTTTAAGAAAGGTTGGTGAAATGACACCCTAGTGAATTTTTATACTTTTACTATAGAATTATAACAACTTATACCACAAAGAATTTTACACACTCAAAAATGCATACATACTACAGACCAACCAGGTTTAATGATAAGTAACCAGGGGCCGTATTAATTTTAACTAATAGTAGTTTTATAATATAAAAAAAAACAAAGCAATTCGAGCGAGAACGAGGGAGTGGGAACTTTAGAATAATTCAACTTAAAGCTACAAATTTTTATATAATAATGACAAAATACAATTTAGATTATTTCAGGCTATTTCATTTTTTGCTATTCATCGCATCATAACATTTCACAGTAACTTATCTGGTTTTTATATGTTCATTTTTGTTTCTCATTTCCACATTATCATATTATCAACACGTATCACAATGAATTTCGTGGGGGACGAAATTTTATTAAGTCACGTAATTGTTCAGACGTATGATAGTTTTGGGGGGAAATTTCGAATGATTCGAGAGATTATCAACTTGGAAACTTCGCCGCAACGAAGTCAAATAATAGTGACCCAGAATAAAGAGTTCGGCTATATGATAGCCCTGCAATAAAGATTCCACAACAAAGATGTGCAATGGTAGTCCAGCAACGGGACCCTGGGGAAAATATCATGGTGTAAGTTATTTCTTAACATTTACATTTTAATTTGATCAATATTGTTTTTTTAACTTAATTTTAATTATGCTTATAAATAGTTTGCTTGGCAGATACTCACCCTATACGGAAGAGTCCGACTGCGAGGGGTCTTTATGAATTAACACACTAGGGGATAAGGAAGTTCAGCCACGAAGTAACTGGAAATGGTAAGTATTTTTGTGTATTTTTCTTTATACATTCATGATATATTAAATTAGTTTCAATTGATTGATAAATAACATCACGTAACTTCCTTGACATTATAATTTCCACTCACCTGTCAACGTCTTTTTAGAACTTTAACAGATGACTTCTTAATCCACAGGTGGTGACTTCAACGTTAAAGCATACGGGCTATTTGCTTAATTTGCTTAATGGATTGTGGGGACAATGTAAATTTCAGATTTCCATTGATTTTAAACATTATATAAAAACTCAGAGTCAACAAATGGAATTTAATACAATGACTAAAACAAATAAATATAAACATTAGTAACATAAGCCAACTTATAAATCATTTCAATAAATAAAAGGATAAGATAAAAAGTGTTTCTGAATGACTTTCGAATATATATAACTAATAGACAAAACCTTATATATTCAAGCATGTTCATTCTGAACAATGAATTCTACTCTATGAAAACAAAAAAAAAAAGAATGAGGGGCGTTTCCACTCCCCCTCACATCCCCCCCCACTATATTTAATCTATTTTTAAATCAATTAATTTATTTTTATGGAAAAGGATTTCATCTAACATTGATTTAGAATTCAAAGATTTCCAGTAATCGGAGGTGAGATCAGAAACAGTGGAAGGTTCATGAGGGTTCCCGAACGTTTATTAATACAATAATGTTATATAAATACTAGATTACATGAATATTTACATTTAATTAAAAACATTTTTTCTTTTGTCTAGTTAGAATGGGATGATACAGAGTAAGAAGCAAGTCGATTGGCGGTATCTTTTTCATATTTTACAATACGTTCCCATTCTGACGTTACTAATTCTTTATGATAGTCAGATAAGGTTCCCCAATGCATCTGGTCCATGGCCAATCGTACACAAGAAGTAATAATGACAGGAATATTTGGATCTAAAGGGGGCCTAGTCTCAGAATTTGATCTGTTAGAGTTCGGTGACGAATATAAAGGGGAAGAATAATTTCTGGTAAAGGTTGAATCAATAGGGAGATTTCCACTTGACGACTGATAAGATCCAGAGACATTGGTCGACCTCATCTGAGAAAATGGGGGATTTTGACTTTGAAAAGGGCGAATAATTTGTGGTTGATGTGCAGCAGAAGTGGAAGGTACTGAAGTATTATCTGGTACCAGATATGGTGTATGCGGCACATATTGGAGACAAGATTCAATGATTTGATCGGTATTGTCAAAGTCATGAATATCCATAAGTTTTCGGGGATTTCTTGGACAATTTACTCTAGCTGGGATAGGATAATTCCCATGGGATTGACAATTATTACTATTATATACACGACTACGAACATTACACCTATTAATAGAAAGCAAAGTACTATATTTCATCATCATGGCTTCTAAAAATCGTTTATTAGGATGTAAACCATCCGGAATTAATGGCGAGTTCATCATCAACGTTAAACTTTTTAAATATTTTTGATGAGGAGTCAATTGAGGGTCCGTTATATTAGTGTTTATCACGTAATGATGATTTAGGATTTCATTGCCCAAAATGACATTTTTGTGGGGCCACAAATACTGAGGGGTAGCTAGCTTTTCAAATTCGTTATTACTATGAATTGAGTGGGCACGCATTTTTTCAGGGGCAAAGATGGGGTCATCGATGCCGTAATTAGCAAATAACTCACCCCAGTCACGGATAAGACGTTTTTTGTTAAAAGAGTACATGTCCTGTACTGGAGGAATTACCAAAGTAACCTTAGCATCTGGATTCGCATTTCTAGCAATATTGGTAATATGGGTCATTATATTAGGGATCTCTTTTATCTCAAAATCAGTAACAGGTTCAAATAAGGTGAGTTTCCTCCCGTCATTATTTGTCAACTCTTTCCTTTGCCACGCCATGGTGGTCAGGGCCCAAACAATGATATGTTGGGTATCGGGAGTCATTCTCGCTTCAACTCGAGTAACGCACCCAGTTATATGCCGTCCAGGACTGAAGTCTACCTGCACGTTCATACCATATCTTAATTTTAAAAGTTTTTGTTCATTACGGAATAAACTAGCGGCTGAGGCACCCACAATTAAAAAATTCATTCTTACAATTACGCGATACGCACTGCACTTAAACAATAATAACTTTGTCACTTTTACTCTTTGACTGGTGGTAAACGAATACGAGGTTTGTTGATTACCACACAGCTGAAAAACAAATGTTTATTAATATCTTTCTAAAATATTTGACCTATCACTAAATAATTTTCATTATACCAGTGGTCAAATTAGTTTGTCTTTTTCCATGATACCTTTTTATAGCAAAATAAATTTAAAAAAAATAAATACATAAATAAATAAATAATACTAAAATACTAAAATTAAATAAATTCAAAAAATAAGAAATTTTTGGACTGTTTAGGAGGATAATTTATAAATTGGACTGGCTATTGGATACGGTGTACTTTTAATTATTTTGGAAAATAATTTCCAGATTTAATCATCACTTAATATATATAAGTATTTACTTCCCATTTCCCCCCTTCCCTCCGGTTTCCCAAAAACCCCAGAGGATAGTAAGAGAGCAAGAAAAAGAGAAGGAAAAGGATATCAGCAAGAGATAAGCCATATGGCAAAATATATTAAGTATATAATATATTGTTTAGATTCAGAAATTCTTTCTGTTTTATTTAAAGTTTTTAATGGTGATATTCTATAATCACTATTTTTTTTTTTCATTTTATATATATGAACCCACTCAGGGGCAAGGTAAGGAAGAGAATTTTTTCTCATATTTTTATTCTAAGGGTCAAGATTAAAATTTTAATACTAAACCAGGGAATAGATTAGTATAAGTTTAATTCTGCTAATCCAGATTAAAACGTAAACGTTGATACTCAAGAGGTCGGGGCATGACATTTGGAAAGTCTTGAGCTGGTCCCTTGCTTCTTGTAAGTGGAGGCACTCGCATTTCCCCCAATTCTTTCTCACTTAAATGTACCATTGTTAATTCACTACTATCCAATTCAATATTTTGAGCGCTTCCAAAAACCTCTCCAACTATTTGGTATGGGGTTGTAGGGAACGTAGTTGAGTAGGATGTTGTTCCTTCAAGAGAGGGAGAATTGATATCAGTTCGGATGGGTGGAGAAAACCCACAGAATTCATTACCTTGTGACACATCCGAATCATCAAAATCAAACGGAACCGGAGAACTGGGGTCTATAAATAATGGCAGTTTCTCATTTCCAGAGAGAGTATGGGACCACTCAGGAGACATTGACCAGGAAGGTGGTCTATCTCTAAAAAACATATAATCACCATCTCCACATATAACAACTGAACCTTCAGGAATTAAAAATGAAGGAGAATTTTTGTTTACCTCATTTAATACAAAAGGATCATGACCAACAGGGGGATATTGAAACCTTGATATACGCTTAGGAGGATACAAATCATAATAATCCAACGTAGGGGTGGAAACGTTTTCAGTAGGAGATACAGGACCCATTATGGTCGACGAATGGGGATGAACATCACCCAATTTCCTAGACAGCAAACTAGAAGAGGTTATGTCTTGTAGATGAGTTAGTATTTCCTGATTCTTTACAGGGGGTATAGAAAATTTAACTTTAGGGATAGGTTTATCAAGCCTATTAGGATTTAAACAAGGAGATATTTTTGATGAGGAATTTCGGTTATCCAACAGAATTGACGGTTTTTCTCCCCTAGTTTTCTGTATTGTGTCAGAGAAATCAGGCAACCTGATATATTCCTCCATAGACATAGGATTCAAACTTAGAAACCCTTCAAAATCGGGTTCATTTTTATCTATATGATCAAAACTATCATCGAACAGAGACGGATATAAGGGAGGCTCACTAGATTCGCCGTATTGATCATCATAGATTTTGCGAGAACCTTCATCATCATCGTCATTGTCCATGTCCGCAATGTTAGCATCCTCTATTGAATCGTCCTCCGAGAAGAAAACATCCCTGATCTCTCGATTACGGGAAAGGTATTTCCGCAAATAGTCAGGTATGTCAATCCATCCTCGCAAATGGGAGAAATGGACTTTTTGTTGTCGACTATAAGGATCATTCAATCGTTGTATAATGTACGTTACTTTATTACTATTTACTTCTAATACCACAAAAGGTCCCTCCCATCTATTTCTGAATTTCATGGCAGCACTTGGCCCCGTCCGAATAACTTTACGAGCAACCCTCTGTCCCTTCTTAAATGGTTTAAAATTCAAACTTCCTTCCTTCCAATACTGTGGGAAAGTATGAACCGGAGAATGGGACTTCTGTAGTAGGAAGTCAGAAGGGGACATGTCTAAAGCACTGTGGGAGGTATTATTGTAAATCAGGATCGAAGAAGCTAATTCTTCATCCCATTTGGTGGGTTGATCCAATACCAAACATTTTAAAATTTGTATTAGGCTTCTGTTGAACCTCTCACAAATACCGTTACTAGCGGGATGAAGGGGTGAAATCCTGACGTGTTTAATATTATATTTCTGAAGTACCGCTTGAAATATTTGAGAGGTAAACTCAGTGCCATTGTCCGTCAGAATTCTATTCGGTATCTTAGGAATAAATGGTAAGACTTGATGTTCTAATTTTCTAGAAACAGTTTGACTAGTTTTGTCTGCAATAGGGACAACTGATACCCATTTAGAGTAGTGATCAATAAAGACCATACAATACTTATTTCCCTTGGAGGTCTTTGGAAACTGTAATAAGTCCATAGCACATAAATCAAAAGGGGAATTAGCTAAGACTTTCAACATAGGTGGGTTGATATTTGAGGAATAGGTCTTTTGCATTTGACAAACGGGGCAGCAACGAACCACATCCGATATTACCTGGTTCACTCGCGGATGCCAAAAGTGTTTGTATACTAAATGAAGTAGTTTATTTCGGCCAATATGGGCGCAAGAGACGTGTAACCCAAGTACAATATGCATTAAGAGATTTAAAGAAATCAGACGTAACAACTCCCCCGATCTGGTTTCATAATAGAGCACATCGTTCTGTACTATAATTTGTGTCTTATACCGCGTATACATTCGGGGTATGTGATTCCAATTAAAATTATCACCTGACCTTTTTACCCCTCGCAACATAAGTCGAAGAATACGATCATTTGATTGATCGCTTTGTATTTCTGCATCATCGACATTAGTATGTTCCACAGCTATTGTTCTTATGGAAAGTACGTTTACTCCTTTCACTTCAGATTGATTTCTTCCTCCAATTCCTTCTGCGACCACCAGAACTTCATTATTAAGACAATATAATAATTGTTGCTGAGTCATGTCAGGTAAGAGATGATTCTCGCTCAACGCTGGGGCACCTAAAATTAGTGGATGATCTTCCATATATTCAGCAATTCCTTACACTGTTGCTCAATTTCTTGAGCTAGCGGCCCTTGAAAACGTCGAACAGGTAATCTAACAGGACGGGAGCATTCTACTTCAATGGTATGAGAGATATTGTTAGCTACCCCAACATCATGATCACCAAAACTAAGTGCGTTTTGGTGTCTTAGTAAAACTGCAATGAGGTCTTGTTTTTCTTGATCATCCAATGGTATGTCATCGAAGTGAAATTCCTCCTTGATTTTATTGGTAGTCCATTTCTCTTCTGACCTTGACCTATCCGACGTTTCTATGGAATGGATTTTTACTTGGGACTGAGAAGGGACATCTTCCAAGGAAAAAAACTGACCTATTTCTTCATTTTTTCTAATATAAATGGGTCTATCGGACCCATTCATTAAAGCAACCTGGGCTTCATCATCCAATTTCACCACCCCAGGGATAGGATACAAACCACCCTCTTTATATCCTCCCTGGAACCCTACTATATCTAAGAGAACATTTTCAGAACATTTTACAGCTACTAATTTACATGAAAATGGGGGCAAATTCACGGAATGGGCAGTTATACATTTATAAAAGGGGATTTTGTCGCTTTCGTCACTTGCTATGAGTTCTACCTTATTGCCATTTCTATGCACCAATTGTCTGGTAGTTAGATAGGGCAGAAGGTTATTTTCTTTTAGGGCAACGGCTCCTAAAACCATTGGAGCCGGCATGAATTCCATGGGGACAACTAAAAGAATAACGGGTTTAGTATTATAACTACTGTCGAGGAAATACAAAGGACTTTCTATATAAGATTCAATAGGTACAGAGTGTTCTCGCACCAAACCACTAATGGCTTTGATTTTTATGTTAGCAGCAGGTAATAACGGTAACCCTTTCATATAATGGTCTGTAATTTCGGTGCTAATCAGACTAACCCCGGCTCCATTGTCTATCATACACCCATAAAAACCTGAACTATTGGGAAATAGAGCAACGGAAATGATCAAGGGATCAGTTGAATAATTTTGACAATTTACTGTTACTGTTCGTAAGTGGTTATCCAACACAGAGTCCTCATTTTTTACTTGAGGTTCATCGGTGATTTTAGATTTATTTTCTGTGGTTGCGAGAACAACAGGGGTTTTTGCAGCATTTACGACCGAGTCAACCACTGGAATGTTCTCCACCAGGTGACTCACTCCCGGGGAGAAGGGAAGTTTAAAGCCGCCGACTCTATACGGTCTTGCAAATTCTTACAGTGGCCCTCATAATGGCCTTTACGACAATTGTTACAAGGATCAAGATACAACCGTTGGGGTAAGGGTTTCTCTTCATTTCTAAGAGACTGTGCTTGAGCACGTTCTTCTTGAGACGTCGTATTACGGGGATTTACATTCTTAAAGTTACTATTGGTGTACTCTACAGGGGACGTCAAAGATACGGGTTCTCGGTGCTGGTTGTTTCCGCCAGAAGCTCCTCTGTCTGGACAATTCATACCAGGATGAGGACCTCTACAGAACGGACAAACTGGTTTACGGATTTTTTGAGGTGATCCGGAAAGTGGTCTGTAAGAACGGCACTCATCTCTTATATGTCCACGTTTCTTACAATAGCTACATACTCCTAAATACTTGTAGCATTCTTTCATTCTATGTCCTATTTTGTCGCAAAATTCACATACAATGTTTCTCTTATCTTCTGTGTTAGTTCGTGGAGCAGAAGCATTGTTTTGGAAAGTACAGGTTATTTGGCGTCGTTCATTTCGGGGGTAATTATCAATATTACGTGTCTTCTCAGGGAAGGCACGACGGGTATCTTGGTATTGGTAAAACCTTTCTTCAGCTGTTTGTCCGGCACGGACAGAATTATGAGGACGACGGTCTCTTGATTTAGAGCGTTTATCATTCCCTTGGTCTTGAAGGGTATCTGTCCAACTAGGAAGCAAAGAGTCAATATGAATGACAGATTCCAAGGTTTCATTCAAGTCCTCCTTGGGTTTGTCCTGTCTTTTAGGTTTCACGGGGGAATCTCGGTACTCAGTGGAATATTGGGCAGAAGAAGTTGTAGCTTCGCGATCATTAGATTCCAAAGAGTCCGCAAAATCTACAATTTTCTCCCAAGGGGTTATACCATGTCCATCCAAGTCTTTCATTTTCATATATTGGCGAACACAACTCTCTATGTATGGGGGTAAACTATATAAGAAGGCGGTCCGTAGGGAATCTTGCTGACGCATATCGAGACCACGATATGCACGACGAGCCAAACGTTCTAATCGGAGAGCAAACATCCGAATGGATTCTCCTCTATTACGGCGAGCGGAATGATATGCCTGCAGGCGGGACTCATTTTTCCGTTTTTGTTCATCATGGTACCAACGTACCATATTATCTCGCACAGAGAAATAATCGCGATCTTCCTTGGTCAATAATCGGTACAGATCCAGGAAACGACCCTCCATTTGCCTTCCAAGAAGCCGTAACCATTGGTGAGGGACGTTTGGGTAGTGCAGACTACAATAGGATTCGAAATCCGCCAAATACACCACCAAATCCTGTTCATCTTCAAATCTGTACTTACCGGGATCTACAACCTTAAGCTTTTGGGAATTTTTGAGAAGTTGGGATAAAAGCACAATGGCTTCTTCCAGAAGATCTATTCGTTGTATTCAGGTCTACGAGAAGGCCTTGTAAGTGACGGTTGTAGTAATTGGGGTTTATTTTGAGCTTTTCTAGGGATATAATGAGGATTTGGATTTATAGGAGGGTTTACCAGATCATCATGACGATCCGATAAGTCAGTGGGGTGTTCTTTTCCTGATCCTAATCCTAAACTTAACTTATTAGGGGAATAAAAGGGAACTCCTGAGGTATGAGGAGGTTGTGAAAAATTATGGGCACGTTTTCGGTAGTTCAGTATATCACTGCATTGGAGTAAGTGTCTTTCCTGATTTCGAGGAGGTGAATAACTCCTACGCGGGTAAGAATCTCTTTCCATATAATCATCAGGGGCTCTGGCATTAAGGCCATTAATAAAAGACTCATAATCTTGTGTCATTGGATCTAGAGTATAATAATGTCTCTGATCAGTTCTACTTCTACTATCTACTCGTTGCATATATTCCTCACCATAATCAGACACTTCGGAGGTGTGGTGGGCGTATTGTTCATACATCATTTCTTTATTTTGTTCCAAACATACTTTTAATTTTTTTAGATTTGAGATGGAGTTTAATGCATCCGCAAGTTTCAAATCTCCACCTTCTACATTCTCTACATTACTTCCCAACTTACTTCTACAAGATTCTAAATTACGTGAAGTAGGGGATTTTTGTTCTACGTCTATTGGGGCAGTAGCTTGTTTTTCTACATCTTGACTTCCAACATCCACGAGGTCAGTACCGACTTCGGGATTATCAATAATGTCACCATTTTTCGTATCAGCCATATTTATGGTTTATTTCTCAAGGGAAAGCAAAGGTAATTTAATTTATTTAATTTAATTTAATTTTCTCGAATTGCTTAAGATTTTTAACATTCATTCCGAAACCATGGGATTACAGAAAATCCTAGAAGCGAAAGCGTGAACCAAGTCACAAACCTACTCAAAAAATGTAACGCGACGGACAAGAACACAAGGTCCCTGTTCGGGCGCCATTTAATGAGGCTATGTAAGGGAGAGTAATTCCAGGATCACCAATATTTGTAGAATGGTCTAGAAATACGGATGACCCTCACAATACGGAATGTTACTTCCCTTAGATATATAAATATATATAAATAAATATTTATATATATATACCGAAAGTTTTTAATATACCGAAATCTTTTCTAAAAAGTTAATATTTTAAGTTAATGAGTTTATAAGAAAGAATTTTTACAGTCAGTTAACAAATATATGTATTTACCTGACTCAAAATTTAAGAGAAGAGCAGCAGACGATAACTTCTGACACTCTTCTTAACCCGCTAAAGCTTCGCCTAAGGGGGTAGATGTCTCCGAACCTCGATATTCGTGTACCACTGCGTCACACAAATGCAGATTTATCGGAGGTGAACTGGTTCATTCGTCTCACATACTATATCACGAGTACTTACACAACTATATTACTTTTTTTTCAAAGAGGTTGGTGAAATGACACCCTGGTGACTTTTTATACTTTTACTATAGAATTATAACAACTTATAACACAAAGAATTTTACACACTCAAGAAATACATACATACTACAGACCAACCTGATTAATGATAAGTAACCGGGGGCCGTATTAATATTAACTGATAATAGTTTTATAATATGCAAGCAATTCGAGAACGAGGGAGTGGGAACTTTAGAATAAATTAACTTAATACTACAAAATTCATTTATATAAAATTTACAAAGTTATAATTAAATCATTTTTGTCTATTTCAGTTCAATTTATTCGCACTTTACCATTATCATTTCTTAGAAAAATAACTTATCTTGTTATTTGTGTTCAGTTTTTCTTTTTCAGTTTCACATTTTCATACACTTAGCACAACGAATTCCGTGAGAGACGGAATTCCATCAAGTCACGTGATTTTTCAGGTTTATAACGTTTGTGGGGATTTTAGAAAGGTTTGGGCGATTATTGACTTGTTTCCGAAGTAGATTCGGAAAAGGGACTGTTAAGAAATTTGCCGCAACGAAGTCGAACAATATTGACTCAGAAATAGGACGACTTCTAAAAATCCCAGAGGTAAGTTCTACAATTTAGATGATTCCACGAAAAAGACCTAAAATAAAGACCCTGGGAAACACAACATAGTGTAAGTTATTTCTTAAACTTTTCTTTTATATATTTAACATTTTACTTTGATCATTATTGCTTTTTAACTTAATTTTAATTATTCTTATAAATAGTTTGCTTTGCAGATACTCACCCTATACGGAGGAGTCCGACTGGGAGGGGTCTTTTTGAATTAACACAACTGGGGGATAAGGAAGTTCAGCCACGAAGTAACTGGAAACGGTAAGTATTTTTGTGTATTTATCTTTATACATTCATGATTTAATAAATTAGGTTTAATTGATAAATAACATCACGTAACTTCCAGTTGACATTATAATTTCCACTCACCTGTCAACGTCTTTTTAGAACTTTAACAGATGACTTCTTAATCCACAGGTGGTGACTTCATCGAATTATAAAGCATACGGGCTATTTATTGCTTAATTTGACTTTGGGGACAATGTAAATTTCAGATTTCCATTGATTTTAAACATTACATAAAAAGCTCAGGATCAACAAATGTAAATATTAATACAATGACTAGAACAAATAGATATAAACACGTTAGTAACATAAGGTAACTTATAAATCATTTCAATAAATAAAGAAAAGTTTTTAATGTAGTCTTTTCCGGCTTTGTCGTAAACAAAACGACAAAACTTTGTGTATCCAAGCTTAAAGTCCTACCATAAAACCTTAACTTTCCACAAATGTGTCAAAATAAAATCTCCTATTATATCATTTTCCACTACCCCCTCACATAATACTATATATATATATATATATATATATATATATATATATATATATATTATATATAGATATATATAATATATAATATATATATATATATATTATATGTTATATATATATATATATATAATATATATATATAGTATCCCCCGCGTAGCCATCGGGGCGGTGACGTTGCGCCACTTTAGGTATAACTTCGTCTCCCACTTCCCCTAATATACGTTTAGGGATTTCTTTTCTTTCTGAAAATCAGGCTCTATAAAAGCGTAATACTTCACACAAAAAAATAATATGTTGTAATCTAATAATCATAGTTTTGTTAAAGCGTTTAAATAAAGCTCATTTAGACTCAGCTTGGAAAGGGGTGAATCGGACCACCATTGTGGTGTGAATTAGGCCATTATTTAAATTCCTCTTTTATGTATACATTTAATTTTTATATTTAATTTTACTTAATTAATAGAAATTGTTATTATATTAAAATTAATAATAAGTAATTAAAATTTTCAATAATGATAAATAAAATAAGAATAAAAATGTGTGGCCCAGTTCACCCCATTCGTGGGACAAATTTTGACACTTTTTGAATTCATATTTTCCATATAATTTCATTTTTTATTTTAATATTTTACCTTAATATAAGTAACTGTTATTTATTATATTTTTAAATTAGCTATACGTAATAAAAATGTCAATAATAATAGGCTACATAAAATAAAGAATAACAATTGGCCTGGGCCCAATTCAACCCCCATCATCAATATTTTATGGGGAGGGGATGAATCGGGCCAAGTTAGGGCAGTGATTTAACCACGATGCACTGTTTGGAACAAAAATTTAGTTTGGCAGTTTAAAGCTAAATCATACTCAACTGCTATACACTGAAAAAATATATAATTTAAATCTTGTCCATAACTTTTCATTTAAAACAAAGTTAAAAAAACTTCGCATTTTTCAAATGTGAAAATTCTATTTAAGGACATTTTATACACTAATTTATTATATTTTTTAAAAATATAAAAACTCTCTAGGGTTTTTAAGATAATCTACATAAACAACTCTTGTAGTACTAACACGATGTGCAAAAAAAAATATTATTTTAGTCACCCCGCCCGCGCTATATAACAGATACTGCCGGAATATCCGGTATCCGGCTACATTCACTATCCGATATCCGGTATCCGGCTATCCGGTTAACTTCCAGCCGGATATCCGGTATCCGCCGTATCCGGCTAATTCGCTATCCGGCCCATCCCTAATAATAATATACTACTAGTATATATATATAAATATATATATATAATATATATATATATAATATATCATATATATATATATATATATATATATATATAATATTATAACTATATTTATTATTATTTTATTTATTTATTCTATTGCCACATAGCCGTCTTAATCCCGAGTGTAATTGGTCAGGGAAAGTATTTGTATGGTTTCTGACCAAGTGGAAGGTGCAGGAATATTTAGGCCCGATAGCAGGCCCTGCAGCGCGACATAGTGGGAATGCTTGCCACCGTGAGGCGTGGGTTCGCATCCTAGCACGCAGCTTTTCCAATGCGAGAAGCATGAGAAGAGTGATTTGTTTGTGAATAGACTGTTCTGTTGTATGTATTGGCTATGGTTGTAGTGAAGTGTGGGTATTGAGATTAGTGTGATACACTATGCCGTAAACTGCAATACGTAAATATTGCAGAAAATATATATACTAAAAGGTAAAAGGAAAACACATGGTTGTCATTTAAAAAAAAAAAAAAATGAAAATGAGGAAAGTTAAAAATGACTGCATTTTGAAGCTAACTTTGCAGCTTTCTTTGTCAATGCAAATGTATAAAAGAAAACAAGAACTCTAAATTTATAAGTGAAAGTACTATAAGATGACAGGAAATTTCAGCAATTCTAGGTAGATACCATCAGTCTGCCAAACATAGAAGGAAGTTGAAGATAGACTTTAGAAAATTATTGGTGAAGTCATCAATTTCAAAAAAAAAACTAGAGATCTAGAAAGGTTTTGTATATTTTATGATAAATGATTCAATAAGCCGATTGAGTTATTTTGATTTTAAAGTAACAATAAATTCAAGCATTTTTCCAGTCTATTTTAGGTTGCGTGTTATGTCAGAAAATGACTTTACTATTATTTCATCTCACGTTTGCTTTGTTAACAGTATCTATCATCAAAAGCACAATGTTTAGGAGCCACAAAATTATGTAGCCCTTATTCCCTTGATGATGAGGTGAAATTTATTTAAAACTCATTTAGATCACTGTATTATTCAAAATGTTATAAACAAATCTTATCTTATAAAGCAAGGAAAAATTTATACTCGATAGGTGAGACCATTCCAAAAACATTTTATAAAAGGATGAAATAATGGTTCGAACTAAGTATCTTAAACAGTCAGTTCCAAGCATTCTAAAGAAAAACTTATGTTGAAGTATCAATTAAATAACAAATAGTACAACACAGGAATTTATAGCATAGATTGCAACAATTGTGACAATAATTTTTTTAGGAATATCGCTACACGCAGACCTGGGGATTCCCCACTGCAAGACTGTAGTCTCGTGCCAATGGTGGTGACCAACACTTACATACGTGTAACGATGACAATAATATTACGCAAATCTGAGATATACTTTTTCCTATATTCTAGTCCAAAATTTATAATTTATCATATAAAGTGCTATAACCCATACATTTAGAGGAAGGAGCGTTCCACTTTACAAATTGTACCAGAAATTCAGTTTGCGAATTGCCAAGGTTAAAATTATTGGGCTTTTGTGCATTATTATGGATAGGTTGCCTTATTTTTATATACTAGGGTTTTGATTTTAAGTATTACAGACCATTTTAAGTAACTTTGGCCATAGGGCCTTGGCCTATGTGAATAATGGAGATATAACGATATTAATTAGAACACAAACTTGGCGAGTGTATATGGTGTCTTATTATTCTCTGCATCAACGTGCGAAGTGAGATTGATTCCGAGAGTGCTTTCATGCACCAATTGCTCATTATTACCATATGCTACAAATATCGATCCATACCGCCATACCTATAATTAATTAGACTATGGTATGACAGGGTCTAGGTATATAGTGTAGCTCAGTGGATTCTCTGTTTACCGCATTCGGGTATTCCCGTTTACCCTTGTCAATGCCTCCGACTGTCCACATTCACTGTATTCTCTGGACGAGTGTGTTGATGAACGGTAATCAATTTACTGTTTCCGATTGGGTATCCTACGTTTTATTACTACCCCACACTTTTTTTTTACCGTCCCTTCTTTCTCATTTTGCTCCCACTAGTGATCAGAAGCGACTTTCTCTCGTACCGATCTAGGGGATGCGACCATCGAGGCGGCACGACCACCGAGCCGCTTCCGCTCGGCGGGCGCCAGCGGCGCGCTGCCGGCGCGCCACCGCCATCGGCCACGCCCTGGCCGCGCCGCGCGCCGGTTCGCAGCGGGTTTGGGCGCTGCGCCACCGCAGCCGGCCTTTGGCGCCGCGACTGCCGATTCTATTTGGCATGCGAGTCTCTCCGCCCCGTCGTTGAACTCTCCCATCCTTTCATAATATATTTTCACCCTCTTGTCCCCTTTATACTATTGCCCCTTCCCCCCGCCAACCGCCCCCGGAGCCGCAACGGTGCCAATTGCAACCTCCACCTCACCCGATTCACCTCCTTCTCCTCTCTCTCCATTCCACATTCAGCCTTCTTCGACTCCATTTTAATTTCTCAGCGGGTGGGTCCCCCTCCGGGGGCCCCCCGGGGACGTACACTATCGTACCAACGTTACCCCCTCTAAACCCCCCCTTCACCCGTACGCACCCCTACCCTGATATCTAGCGCTACTGGCCCGGCATGCGACAAGACCGCGGTGGATCTATATCTACTACATACATATCTCTACAATATAATCATATACATATCATCCTAATAATAATAATATATACTAACGAAACAAATCGTCATAACATATAATAATAATAATAATATCTTTATTAATACTAAGAATAATAACTAATAACTAAAAAATTTTTAAGTAAGCGCGCGAGTCGAGCCAGAAGTCGAGTCGGAGTCGGGTCGAGTGGAATCGGGCACAAGACAACTCGAAAATAAGATCACTTCGTGATCATAAACTCGACGATAATAATAATAATAATAATAGAATACTATAATAAAACAAAACACAGACACACACAACAACCAAACAGACAAACACAGACAAAACTTCCGTTGTCTGTTGTTCGGATGTAAACTGTCGGTCTATAATCTCACACATAAGCTAATTTTCATTCGTCCATAAGCCGTAAAAATGGGCGATCGAGCGTGCATGCTATCGGGGTGACCCCCCATATATACACCACAGACTGAAATTTACAACGGATTCGAGCTTATTCCATAATAATAGATTATATGCCAATTTTAAGCAAATCATCTCTGTATACTTTTGCGAAAAGCTTACCGGTCGAGAAGGTGAGTAAATGATTTTATTTTCGTGAAAGATTTTATAATTTTTTGATACATATATTAATAATAAGAGATATATATATAATATATTATATATTCAATACAGTATTATATATATCAATTATTAACTATATGTAAGATTAATTAAGTTTATTATAAAAATTATAAAAAATTTGGTTTATTATTCAAATGTTATTTAATGGTAAATTTAAATTGCAATTAAGATTATTGTTTTCTATCGAAAAAATTAGCCGAAGGATTTGTATAACTTACCAAAAATCTCAATCCAATAAAGATACTTAATTTATTGTATGAACTTTTTATTTCTCAGATCTTTAGCTCAAATTCAAATTTTACTCTTAATTAAATTTATTAATTATTAAAATTTTTATTTGAACACCTTATTATCAAAAAAAATGATTTTACCGTCTTTATGTCTAAACCTTTGAAGACTAATTACCGAGTCGAATGACATACAAACTTATCTTGAAAGAAAATTTATATCCTCAGACAATGACAGTTAATTAGTATTCCCGACCTCTGGCGTACAAATATTTAGTAATTTTAAAAGTCTAAAACCTGCCTATTAACTTGTTTTAGGTATCCTTAGCACTGCTCGAAATACAGGAGATTTATCTTAACATTGCTTCGCACAAGAAAGATATGGAAAGGTAGATCGCTTTAATGTATGTGACTTTGCGTCATGGAACGCGGGATTTTTACAGTTTGGAAGATCTGTTGAAAGATGCTGGAGAGGTGAGTTGGGAAGACGTTGCAACGTTTGAAGCTGAATTAGTGAAAATTTGAAACTTGATAATCCGATTACATGAACGAACAATTGAATACCGATTAACCTTTGATAACGAAAACTGATAACGATACATGATCTTTTTATGGAATGATATATATTAAACATACGTTCAATAAATACAATAAAATCGGTTTCAAATAAAAAGCTTTAAAGGCTGAACAACTAGATAACAGACACCTTTAAATATGACGCCATAAAATACCGAATACCTAATATGAACATAGATAACGATACCTAATTATTAAGCAAACTTAATCAGAAAAAAATGATAATATTCTTGCTTAAGATATAATAATCAGTTTTCACTTTTCACCAGAAAAAGATTGTTTAGTTTTGATAAACCACTCGAACCAGAAGAAAAAAAAAAAAAAAAACTACCGCCCTTCAACACCCCGGTTAGCTCATCTTACCTACACACTTTGCATCGTGATTTCTACCCACGCCGGGGGCGGGATGGCATCCAACTATCTAGTGGAGGCATTAAAAGAAAGGACAATTAAGTAAAAAAGACATATACAAAACCCGCGAGTACTTCTCCTATGCAAGACCAATTGGTGAATGATTTTAACATATTATTTGCGAATCAGAATTCTTGAAGAGTCAATCTTTCTCTTGAAGAGTGCTCTTGGGCACACTGCTATTTCCGACAATTTGAAGCTTAGCTGAAATCAAGACGTTGGGCAGAAATGATCGTAGAGGTAGATTGGAACTGATCGACGGAAGTTTGTTTGAGAGTTCCCGACTATGAGTTAAGACCGCTCCAGAGGATAAAGTGTTTTATCGAATGATAGATTTACTTGTCCTCCTGGAGACTTGACGAAAACTGATCTAACCTTTCCGTCATCTCCATGTACTAATTGAATGACGATGCCCCAGCTGCCAAAAGGGCTCTGGTAAGCCCTACTAAGCCATCGCTGTTAGCTCTTCCGTGATGATCTTTCGTGTGGCAAGAAGAAATTATAACCAGCTTCTGCAGGAGACTTAGCAGAATTTCATCCATTGGTCCGAAATTCTTCAAAAAAGTCTGAGGATGATCGAGCAGATTTTGAGACAAACATTTCAGTAGTTTAATTAATGTTGAGAACAGTTCTCATTTCTCCACACCAAGCTTGTTTTTGAATGAGGCTTCAAAAAGACAATTAGGGCGTGGAGGAATACTCCCTGAGAACTTGAGTGATAGGTGAGAGGTACGAGTTTAAGGCATCCGAAAATTTCCGCAAGAATTGTTAAGAATTGAAAATATTCAATGGAGGATCGTCCGATGGTTTTCACGAGACAATCTTTTACCACTCTCAAGAGTCTCTCCCATAGGCTACCAGTCCAGGGACTGTATAAAGGGATTCTTCGATGTATGATGTGATTTTTACGGAGGAACTCCTGCCCATTTTCCGAGATGACAAATGATTCAAATGATTCGACTCCCTGAACAAAGGATTTTGCATTGTCGCTATACACAACGTCCGGTACTCCAAAGCGACTGACGAAACGTTTGAATGATTGGACGAATGACTCAGACGACATATCTGCTATCAAATCCAAATATACAGCACGCACATTTAAGCATGTGTATATGATGATGAACATTTTTTGGGCCTGTGGAGAGCCTTTCACCTTCACCCACCAATGCTTGGTGAAGTCCACTCCTACATGTTGGAAAGGGCGAATAGTTCCACTTGACCTCGTAAAGTTGTAAAAGCGGGCATATTAAATGCAAAGTGTTGTGTTCTTTCTATGAACAGTCATAAGAACCCTTTGATGGTACTATGCTGCGGTGATCCAAAACACCTCATAAGAGGATGTTTGTCAAAGTGGCTTGAAATCCCCAATGTTTGCACTCATAGTGAGCATTTCTGATAGAAAGAGTGAAATTGATGACTTTTCCCAAAGGATGGGTTAGCACATCGAAAATCATAAGTAGTAATGATCGAGCAAGTACTTACTTGCTCTTATAAAGATGATTGGTCATCAGACACAAGTTCAGATGATTGAACAAATCTCAGTGTAGGTTCGGTCAACGAAGGATTAGCTTTTGCTCTTAGAAAAGCAAGTTCTTTCGGGAAGGAATCTTCCTGCATCCTCCTTAGGCAATACAATCGTGCCATTGATTCACAGTCGATGTTTAATTTTCGTGTGATTGCTGAAAACATTCAAAGAGCAGAGAGAGCAACTAATAGAGCGTGTAGAATGGTAGAACTTTTAACATGGAACAGTGTAGTAGCTTGATTGTAGCAACAGCAAAGAGAAGAGATATGTGTGCTATGTTCCCAACTCTGTTCAGCCATAAATGGGGCGATGACAACCATTTTCCAGGAAACCTTGTTTCAAAAATCGGAAAGGGATTTCCCAATTCATAAGTGTAGACCTCTGGTGAGGAGATCTGCAGGATTTTCTTCAGATCTTACAAAATGAAATTGGGAATCAATTGCTGATTTTCTCTAAGAGAAGATATCATTTTTTTGAATATACTGAATCCTGTATTTTACGAAAAATGCTCTTGTCTTTATTCCTCCTTAAGAAATCCACTGCAATAATTGCGAATCAAGAAAGATGTTAAGTATTGAAATTTGAGTAGGAAGCATCAAGGTCTGAGGGTAGACACTTGAAGGCTAAGAAACACCGAAAAAGCTTAAGCAATGGTAAAGTCTTCCTTTTAAGGGGAACACTTCCTTAGAAACCAGAGAATGCTTGGTCTGGCTGAAGAAGAAACATAGACCACAAAGCCATAACAGTAGAGCTGGCATCACAGAAGATGTGAAAGACGGTCGGTAACTTCTGTCTCGAAAGCGGACCTAAGAAAGAGAATCCTTCAATAGGATTAAATCAGAACTTCAGCTTCCCCTGAGGTCCAACTACCCGTCATTTCGCGTCATCCCACACATTCTTGTTCATGTTTCCCGCATAAAGCGGCTCTGGGTAAAGGAGGAAACGGGAAAATGGGCAAAGACTTGGCAATTTGGAGAGAAGCTGACGTTTTGTTTGAGTTTAAAGAAATAAAAAGCTCATCAGTCTATAAGAGTTTGAAGCAAGTATCACAAGATCAGACCTTTTCTTGGATTTTGTGTGATATTT
>JABUQX010004297.1:57500-59784 GCA_015478945.1 Trachelipus rathkii | reverse complement strand
AGAGAGATATATATATATATATATATAGTATATATATATATATATATTATATAATATATATATTATATTATATTAATATATATAATACATATAATATATATATATATATATATTATATATATATTATACTATTGTTATATATAGTATATATATATTATATATTATATAATATATATATTTATATATTATATATATATATATATATATTAATATATATATATATAAATTATATTATATATATATATATATATATAATATATATATATATATATATTATATATATATATATACTATATTATATATATATATATAATATATATATATATAATATATAAATAATAATTAGCTTTAAGTCGTATTTATGTTTCTATCCGAGGGTCACATACACATTATATATTATATTTATTATTATTATATATATATAAGTACATATTATTATATTTAGGTATTATATATATATTATATATATATATATATATATATATATACATTTATATATTATATATATTTATTTATATATATATATATATATATATATATATATATATATATATATATATATATATATGGAGAAAGTCTAGTTATGGACCTTTTGAACGGTACTCGTTAGCCCCAAAAAAATAGTACAGGGTATCTTTATGGACCATAAATAGACTTTCTATTTATATTGGGATTTGATGATGTGCAAATATATATAGGACCTGTTACGTTTTACGACTCCGTCAGTTTTATTTTTTTTATTTATTTTTTTTTAACTAAAGGAATACCCAAGGGTAAACCGCAAAGATGGCAGGAGTCGGGGTCTCTCGGCCTTCCGGGGAACGACAGGGTAGGACTATTTCCCCCCCTCCGGGGAGGGTCTCCGGAACCCCCGCTCTTTGGTATTTGGGTGTCGCGGGGTTCCTCCGCCCTCCCTTACGGGGGTGGATTGGAAATCTGTCCTTTCCCTCTGCTCTCCGTCGGCTCGAGCCCCTTATTTTGCATTTCTTTACTTATTTTTTAAGAAAGTTGAAAAACTCAAGATTTTAGCAATTTTTAGGACAAACACTCAAGTACTCAAGATGAATGCCAAAAACTCAAGAACTTGAGAAAAAAACTCAAGCGATGGCATCCCTGATTGGGTAAAATGTCTAAAAATTGCTCCGCATCATAAAGTAAAAACATGAATATTGTAAATTTTTTTTTTTTAATTATAACTTCAAAATATAAATTCCCTTTGATTTCTATATTTATATTTTTATATGTAGTAATTTATAATAAGTTAAAATTAAAAATTTACCTTAGATCAAAAGGTCAATAGGTAGACTTTGTCCATAGGTAATAGTCCGTTTTAAGGTAATGTGTCAGATATCGATATTTTAGAAAAGATAATCGATTTTATAATATTCCCAATATGCAACGTTGACAAGTGTTTCCTCAAAATAATTTAGTATTGGAATGGTTGGTAATGATTTTTTATTTTAGGTAATGACATATCTAGATTCAAAATCATTGAATATATATATATATATATATATATATATATATATATATATATATATATATATATATAGGCCAGCATCCCGAAGAGGCCAGGCATGTAACTAGAAAACTATAACATCTACAGGAAAATAAATAACATTTTTGATTTTAGCAAGTAATTTCATCGATGAAACAAAAAAAAAATTATTTTATTCTAATATTTATTAATAACACCTTAAAAATTAATAAAATCTTAGACCTGAAATATTGTACGTTCTGATTGACCTTGAAAGCTGCATTAGTCTCGAGAGCAAAAGTTGCCAAATACCAATTTTTTTTACGTTTTGGAGAAAATATTATTTTTTCTTTTTATATCCTTTTTAGGGGGTTCGAGCCGACGGAGGGACAGAGGGGGGACGAAGTCCCCCCGTCGTCCCCCGGTAGGCCGAGAAACCCCGACTCTATCCATCGTTCTTGTTTACCCGGAGGTATTCGTTAGTGTTAAAAAAAAATCAACATTTGGCACCTTTGCTTGTTCAGTCGGACTAAGTGAGCATCTTCGATTTCTAAAAAAACTGTAATTTTTTCAACAAATTTAACAAATTTAATTTTTTAAAAAGCGTTATTTTTTTTATTTTTTTTTAATTTCAGGGGTAAAAATGTCTCCTGATTAATAAAATGATATTTATTTTCGTGTAGCTGTTATAGTTTTTTAGTTACATGCCTGGCCTTTTCGGGATGCTGACCATATATATATATATAATATATATATAATATATATATTATATATTTTTTATTTATATATATATATATTTAATATATA
>JABUQX010004297.1:50000-52500 GCA_015478945.1 Trachelipus rathkii | reverse complement strand
ATATATATATATATGATATATATATATATATATATATATATATATATATATATATTATATATATTATTATTATTATTTCTTTTTTATTCAATTGGCCATATTAAAATATGAAATTTGATTTTTAAATCCTTCTTTGAATTAAAAAAAAATAAAAAAGCATAAAATATTTTAAATTTAAAAAAAGTTTAAATACACCATTAGCTTAGTTGGAATGCACCCTAATAATAACTGGGAATTTGCCCTGACGTCCGAAATCTATTGTTTTCATTTTTGACGACCTAGACAAACGCCCAGGAACTATTGCAACAGATTGCAGGATTACACCTCAATATTTTCTTTGGAACCAGGATTGTTTTCTGAAACTTCTGTTTAAATTTGGCAAAAATAAAAATTTTAAAAATCAAAATTCCTAGTGGCCACTGGAATTAAAAAGAAAAATAATATAAATAACTCTCTTTTTATTTTCTATTATAATCGCCATGTAACTAAGTGGCCTAGGCTGCCAAACCTAAGCCTGAAGACAAAGAGACCTGCACCCCCTGGATGAGAGAATTAGCTAATAAAAGGAAATTTACATTTCTAAAAAAGGGTAAGCATTCTAAAGTAAAGTTATACTTAGCTGACAGTGTATTTAATTTTTTGCCCTCAATATTTATTATGGCAGGAATAGAGAAACTAACCTAAAAAATTTAATTTCACCCCTAAACATTTTTAGGGGCGTAGGCCGAAAGTATTTAAATTATTTATTTATTTTTTTTGTTAAATCTTGGGGGAATTAGTTTTTTGCGAGTTGATTGAAATTCAATTATATGTAAAAGAACATGAGTTCAGCATCCAGTGTTGGATAACATCATGTTATACCATCTGAGGGTTTAAAGGTGACATTATTCTGGCTTATCACAAATGTTATATTATATTTAACAATTATGGGTTCAATTTGCAACAATTTCATAGTGATTCACCGGAGTTTCAAAAATTAAATTATAGTGAATTAGAGAGTAACAGTAATGTAGATGAGCCTATAAATAATCATATTAAGATATTAGGGATGGTATGGGACACTGATAATGAATAACTTATATAAAAAAGATGGTATTGGACACTCATAATGATGCCTTACAAACACTTTGAGATCTATTTTATCTACCATAAATGGTCTATTTGACCCACTAAATATTGGGCTTCCTGGGAAAAATAGAGCTAAATTATTTTTACATAAACTGCAAAATAATAAAAGTAATATCTTAGGACACAATATTAGATAGTAATTTACTAAAAGAATATAAAAATATTTACTCCCAGTATAATAATAGTAAAAACCAGAACTAAAAAGATTTATTGGGGATTATGCTTCCTCATATAATATTATAGCATTTACTGATGCTAGTAAAGACATTTATGGTAATGTCTTATATTTACAAAAAACAAATAGTAGTGAGCTGCATTTTTTGTGTGCAAAAAATAAAATAATTTCAAATAAAAATAATAACAGATCTATTCCAGTTCTAGAGCTATTTGCTGTAAAATTTGGAGTTCAGTGTCTAATAGAAATGTTTGATAATTTGACTAATACTTTTACACCTTTAAAAATAAATGAATTACATTTATATACTGATTCAATGGTGTCTTTAAATTGGATCAGTAATAAGGTAGAAAAGTTAAGTAAGATTGAGAGGAAAGGGACCATTATAAACAATCAGCTGAATTTTATTGAAACTGCATGTGAAAAACACCCGATAACATTTCATCATTGTGAAGGATCTCAGAATCCTAGTGATTACGTTACGCGCTGTGTTTCATACAAAGTTTTATTAAAAATTTCCGTTTATTTAATGGGCATATATTAAATAATAATAGTGAATGGTTAAACGTCACTGTTCAAAATCCCATATATACTAATAATATAGATTTTAATATTTATAAAATTCAAACTTTTTCTTTTGTACCCTTATTTAAATTAGATAGGTTTTCTTCTTTGGATAAACTGTGCAAGGTTTCACATTATGTAAGAAAATTTATTCATAATTTAAAGCTTAAAGTACATGAGAAAAACCCCACTTTGTTTTCCAATTTTTATCCTAATTCAGTATGTTCATATCAGGAAAGCTGTAATGTCATTTTTAGGCAATATCAGCAAGAAATTTTTTTAGAAACATATCAATATTTAAAAAACCAAAAAAAGAATAAAGAAACTAATTTGGTCACACAACTTAATCTTTTTCTTGATAAAAATAATATTATTAGAGTAAAGAGTAAATTTGCAAACTTAAATGCTGATTTTAATCAAAGAAATCCAATTTTGTTGCATAAAAATCATTCATTAACTGATATAATAATAAAAGAATTACATGTAAAAATGAAGCATGATGGTGTATATAAATTCCTGGCTATAATAAGAAAGGAGTTTTACATTCCAACAGCATACTCAGTAGTTAAAAAAAACATTAAAAAGTGCAAAAAGTTAAACTAATATATGTCAAAACTATCAAAATTAATCAGA
>JABUQX010004297.1:42500-45000 GCA_015478945.1 Trachelipus rathkii | reverse complement strand
GCACGCTTATAATAATTCCTTTTATATATTAAAGTTCTTTGATTAAACGAGCCCATTCAAGATTTGGCAACTTTTCTGCTGAGCTGACGTATACGATAGGCCAACTTAAGTTTTACCTGGCTTGTTATCTTATTTTGAAGACATTCAATTTAAAGTTTTACTAATATTTGTTATTGTTAGAATTACACTTTGTATTTAGGCCTAATAATAAATTTGTGCTGCGATTTTCTAAGAATCGGTAGTGGGACACTTCTGCCTTACTATTACCTAATATATATTGCGCTTGTGCTCAAAGCATATTTTTTAAATATTTTAAACATTGCTCTTAGGCATTATTAGGCTTATTTAAAGTGCTTAAATTAATTGCATTAAATTAATGTGTGATAGGCTAATGCCATCATTTTTTGCTTTAATTTTATTAGGACTATTGTCATCTGACATTTTTGCGCTTTTAAAATTTGCTTTAGGCCTGCTATCCTTGGGTAGTGGTCCTCCTTTAAAATATTGTAGATTGAATAAATCTACCTACATTCTTGAGTTTTACAATTTTAATTCTGGTTTAGGCTGTGAGCTATGCTCAACTTGATTGATTTTACTCTTATAAAATTGCCTCTCACAGCTTGTTAAAAAAAAAAAAAATTGTTTTATTTATGAATATTGGATTAGACACACTGGTATTTTGAAATGGTTATTACATAGTTAGTGTATGTAATAGTTTTTTTTTGGGGGGGGTGTAATTAAACTCTTGTTGGTGTTTTTTCACATTTGGTATTAATTTGGCCTTGGCTTTTTTAAAACATTTAGATGACTTACATATATGTTGGGTCCTTTATTTGGCCTTTGGCTTTTTAAACATTTACATGACCTTACATATATGTTGGGTCCTTTATTTGGCCTTTGGCTTTTTAAACATTTACATGACCTTACATATATGTTTTGGGTCCTTTATTTTGGCGCTTTGATTTTTAAAAACAATTTACTGAACTCACATATATGTTGGGTCTTTATTTGCTTTGGGCTTTTAACATTTCATTTGACCTCAACATTATGTTGGTCTTTATTTGCTTTGGCTTTTAAACATTTACATGACCTTACATATATATGTTGGGTCCTTTATTTGGCCTTTGGCTTTTAAACATTTATATTGACCTTTTGCATATGTGTAGTCCCTTTATATTACTTAGCCTATGGGCTATTAAAAAAAAAACTTATTTGACATTATATATGTTTGTTTATTTTTGCATTTGGCCATCGGCTTCTTTAAAAAAAAAAAATTCCTTGACCCATGTGGTCTGTTTTTATATAGTTAAAAAAAAAAAAAAGATTTCTTTGAACCTTTTACCTTTTAATTCTGATTTAAACTGGTTGCACCACAATGCTAGTTTATTACTCCTATTTCTTTTTTTTGTCTCTGGGTTTACAACAATGTTTATTATATCACAAACATGGTTCAAAGCTAAAATCTTACTTTAAAGTTTTTAATTGCTCAATTTATTTAGTTTTTACACACTTGTCCTTATGGACTGCTTGAATATATTTGAGTAATTCATTTTGCCTTTCCATGCTTATTACCAAATGTTGAATATTTTGCTTATATTGTACAACATATGGCTTGAACTCTTGTTTAGTAACTACTTAATACTTTAATTTGGTCTCTTGCATATGAAGTTTATATTTGTTTACTAGAATATCTGGCATTCATGCTGGACTTATTTTTTGATTGTTTATTTTATTGCATGTTGCTCTGGATTGAAATTTGTTTTAAAAATTGCTTGCACTTTGAACACTGCTTCCCTTAATTTGCTGAAGGAGCATAAGAACATTTCTTATGTTCTTGTGTCCTTTCAGCAAATTCTTTTTGTCGGGAGGTTGTTAGAAATATTTATTCTTGTATTAAACCTTCCTATTTTGCTATTAACTATTTTCTATTGAAGTAGGGGATTTTAAAAATGGTTACAAAAAATTAAGAATATTTCTTGTCTATTTTTCACTAAGATTTAGAGACTTTTGGGTTTGGAAATATATCTTTTTAGGCAACAGCCGAAGCATGTTTTTTGAATAAATGAGAGAGCGGGCCCTAATAAAAAAAGCCAGTACTGAAGAGTTTTTAAAATGTAGCAGTGCGCTATAACTGTATTATTATATAAAGTCTCCAATTGCCAGAAAATAACTAAGTATATTTATGTTTTATAGTTATAAGTGGATAGGCTTGATAAATCTTACCTTATTAAAAGACAGAGTATACGCTTGTCCAAGCTTGAATTGGGCTAGGATTCTATGATGCCAAGCTGGCCCCAACTCTTTGTATTCCGACTTTAGCAGGGCTGGTTGTTAGGTATTCTATCTATTCTATTTAATTCTAATCTTCTCTAACTTTATCGCCCTATCCTTGGTTTAAGTTTGGTACAACCACTCTTACTAGGTAATAGATTATGATAGCCTTAAGCTTTAAACTTTAACTACCGATACCTTAAATAATAAAGCCTTCAATAAAAAGGCA
>JABUQX010004297.1:17500-37500 GCA_015478945.1 Trachelipus rathkii | reverse complement strand
ATCCGACGTGGTCTCATAGATATAGGAGGACCCTTTATATTTGCCTTATATGAATGGGTGGTTTCTAGTTCTATTAAAGCCCTTTCAGGAATAACTGCCTGTTCTTAATTAGTAATTATTTGACCTTCTTGGTTTATTAATGCTGAGCTCATGCTGCTCTTTTTACCTTTATATTTCTCAAATATTTCGGTCCATCTTGCATTTTGTTTTCTCCTTACATAATTATTTTCTTTGAGATAAGGATTGAGGAATAGTTCTTTATATTTATAAATAACATCATTTAATAGTAAAGAACTAGTAGGTAAAAGAGGCAGAGTTAGGGGAAGAGTGTTAAGAGGAGACAGTATGTCCCATGAGATCTCATGCAAATGCTTAATTTTAGAATTTATATTACTAATTAATTTTATAGTCTGATTTGTTACCGGGTCTATTAAAACATCATGTTTGAAATCAATTTCTAGCCCATAATGTCTAAGAAATGGTGGCCCTAAAATATTCATCTTAACATCTGCAATATAGAATTTAGCAACACATTTCCTACCTAAGTTTATATCAAATTCAATAGTTTTTATATCATAAATGGAAATTTTGGTATTATTTGCAGCTAAAAGGTGCCCTATTGGACACTTCTCTTTTGCAACTGCACCAGTTTGCAATATATTGAGCTCCGATCCGGAGTCAAGTATTAGTTCTTTATTATTTAAAATATCGTAGACCTGATATAGGGTTGTTGAATAACTGGGTGAATGGTCGTGAGGTTTTGCTATGGGGTCAGCATGTAGTATGGTGGCCCTCAATACCTATGGGCAATGAGGAATGACCTTAAACTTGACGTATGATTATTTATCACAATTTGCTTCTAGTAAGGTGTTAAACGATCTGCGGATCTGTGATTAGCTTACTAGGGTGGATTATTTCTTGTCTTTTGACGGGTTTCTCTTAACACTAAATTAATTATCGCTAATAGTGTATAGTGGGGGCGTAAGGCTGGGCTTTCTTTTCGCGACTTTTGTCTTACTGCTTTTTCTTATGAATACTGACTTATATAACTTAAGCTTTTCTTATCTTACTACGATGCCATCGACCATAACGCCTAACTCTTACCTTCTCTACTCATATATTCATTTTCCAGTCACTTTGGAGCCCCAAGAGGAAGGATGAAAAAATGTAAGAAGGAAAATATATATATATATATTATCTATTTATAATATTAACTTATTCTATTTCTTCTCTTTATTTCATCTATATATATTTTATCTATCATCTTTTATTATATTCATTTATTCTATTATATATATATTATATATTAATTTATCTATTATATTTATAATATATATATATTATGTTTTCCGTTCGGTTATGCCTCTCCCATGTCACGGCTCTTTCACCTTTATCGCTTAATAAGTGGCTATCTATATTATACTTTATAGTTTGTTATATCGTCTGTTTTGTTCAAAGTAGGTTTTGGTGTTTTGAGTCTGTAGTGTTCGTTTATCCATCGTTTCCTTTTTAAGTTGTTCTGATAGTTTTTGGTCTTATGTATTTTTTGACATTCGAAGTCTGTCCTCGGACGAAATCGTTGTTTTCTGTATCGTGATTGGGATAATCATCCTTTAGTGTGGGCTATCCTTTTACAGGTTGTTGTTGGTTTGGATTGAGAAGTGGTAACTTGATTGCCCCTACTTGAGCTCAGTATGTGCATGTATAGCTGTTTGCTTCGCCCTATTCCTCTTTGTTGTAATACTTGTTGGTTGAAATGGATGTGCTTAATGGGTTTTTTCTTTTGGCTGATCTCTCTTTATTATCTTTAATTATTTCTACTTCGTTACATTTGATTAGTAACTTTTTATTTGTATTATTATTGTTTGTGTTATTCTTGCTCTATTTCATTGTTTTTTCTTTTTGATTTGCGTTATATTCTTTTATTTCACGAGGTGTTCTTTTTTTTATCATTATGGCTTGCACTGTTACTTTTCTCGTTTTGTTTATCCTTTTTCTTTTTTTTTAATTTTTTATGTTTGTAGGTATTTTGCTTCATTTTCTTGTTTTTATTTGATTTTTAGATATAAGAAAATTGATTTGTGATTATCTAGAATTTGTGTGTGCTTTGTATTTTGGGTTTAGTTATGATTTGTCTCGTGCGGCTCTGTTGTGGTTCACCGTGTTTCTTGGAGGGCTGGATCGGAAGCTTTGGTTCCTTGAGCTGTCGATCTGCTGTGTCTACCTTGTCCTTGGAGCGGGTTATGTGTGTTTGTCTATCTCATAACCCTTTTTCTTATGCGTTGTGCTTTCTTGCTAGCGTTTTTGTATAACCTATATATTATAAATTCAAATTTATTTACTTGAAATGAATTATTTAGTATTTACTTGAGTATGTTTGTTTTTGTTGTTTTGTTGATTATGATTTTAGTGGGTAATCTATTGATAATTTAATTATTTAATATGTATTATAGTTATTTGTTTTTGTTATTTGATTTGGTTTGTGTCTTGTTTGGTATTTTTATATTGGATCGAATTTCGCTTTATTGTTCGGATTCGTTCTAACAGGATTAATGCCAGGTGTTAAAATTTCTCTTTTTTTTTCTCTTTATTAGGTACTAATGCCGGTTTTTGTTCTGGTGGGTTTGGCATGTTCACATTTTGCTATTCATCCAACAATGGGTTTCTGCGTGTTTTGGGCTTTTTGAATGCTGATTGTGTTCTTTGCAGGTCTATATGGCCCGTTTCTGCGCTATTCACGGTGCCCTTCGTCTGTTAAGCCTTACTCGCCCAAATGTATAATATAGAAGAAGACAACCGTGTGATTTTTCTCCTCCGACTTCGTGGCGGTGATAGTCAACTCGGCCCTGCCATATGCTTGAGTCCTGAAGTGGCGAGACGATCAATTTTTGAGCTTCCTCACTCGTGGAACAGAAGCGAGCTAACACCCCAAGTTTTCTACATTTAAGTCCGTTCGCATGACTTATGGTCAGAGAAGTGCCGCAGCCATTCGTGCGGAATCGCCATTTGGGGTTTATTGGACCTGTGAGTCCTGTGTTGGGTGGTTGCGAGCTTTGCCACCTGGGGCAGCACAGTTAGAATGCGATGCCCTAACTCCCCTGGGCGGCAAGTGAGTTCTCAACTGACCTGTATTTACTCATCATGTCTGCATGAGTTTGAGTTATGACCACGTACGGACGAGTTGTCCGTGCTTCCTCCTTATATGCACCACTCTTGTAGGGCCCGGTGCGGGATGTTTCCTCTCTGTCTTGCCCCAAGCTGTTTCGAACAGTGTTCTTCTACCCTCTGTTCCACTAATCTAATGGTTCCGCGGCACCTACTCTGTAGGGCCGTGGTGCCGCGGGGCTTGATCACAGTGCTCTCTGTGTCACGCCGGGCCTATTTGCTCTCTCGCTAAGTCCCGTATCTACTGGTCGATCGGATCTCACTTTAACTCTTCGCTATTCGCTACACAACGCTCCCAAATGCCTGCATCCTTGTACTCCACGCGGGGGTCGGGTGGTCTATTTTCCTTTCTATCCTCGGCAGTGCACCTCGGCCACTTACATGCACCCCATCGACCTCTTGACACTCCGCCATGCTATCGGGGGTCGCCTCCCTTCTTACAATCGCTTTGTACCACAACGCCCATATTAGTTGTATTCTCGCCATGATCCAGTGTCTGTGGGGCGCATACGAGGGTGCGAAGCCAGGGGAAGTTAGAAGAGAGTGGGGTACGAAAACAGTCATAAAAGTTACGTGAATAGTCACATCTACGCATTATATTATAAATCTACACCTCTAGCCTCTCACCCCTTCCTTCTTCCTAGGGTGATCCCCAACCTACATCGTATTGTTATTCACTCTGCATGTGGTTCACGTATTTCCTAGCGTTGCTTGACTAGCTTGGGTGGTATTCGGCCTTTTCTAGCCTCATTTCACCGCGTTATATCATTTACCTTTTACTTATATTTATTATATACTGTTTGTTTTTATTTCGCGCACCTTAAATCTTCACATTTTCTTTACATGTTGCCGGTACTATATGCAAGTGGATGATGAAGAGCAATTTTGCTCTTGTGAAAATAATTGAAGAATTCCATTTATCCTTTTGGGTGTAAATTTTTGTTAAGAGGTTTATTATCTATCTCACTAAATTACAATTTTTTTACAAAAATAACTAACCTTATTACATCCATTAAATACTTCTCATAGTAGTACAAAGTTCAAAACTTACTCTATTCTAAATATCCTTTTTTGATGCTTTACCACAAAACTTTCATTCTCGCGCGATTTATTACTGTCAAATATACGAATGAGAATAAGGGGAATTCTGGCTCTTTCATCGATCCATATATCTTATACAATCTACTAGGTGATGGTGTAATGCTTTTTGCTTCAACTATGATGAAAAATATCAGAGATCACGTTAGTGATGTGACGTGTTTGCGATTTTTCTAATTACAGAACACTGCTTATTTCTTAAGGTCGACCATAAATTTGTGGATTCTAAACATATCTCTTTAACATCACACTACTATCCAAATTTCGAAAGCATCGGTCGGATCCTATGTGTTCTGAACCACTTCCCCTGATAAAGCGATAATAATCGTCCGCGAGTCCTTTTTACCACCAATATGTCGCCAAACCCGTTCCTGGCAGACGTTTGAGACTAAACCGTTATCGGAGTTATTCGTTTGTGGGATGCTTGTTGTCATGTCTTCGTATTTTTCGACCGCGGTATTAGATAAGAGGGGTAGAGGTTCCTGGTGTTGTCTTGCATATGTTCATTGTTTCCCTGCTGGTTCGTGAACTGACGTCGCTAGCGATTCGTTGAGCTACAATGGTCACAAGGTTGGTAAAACACAGAAGCAGACACACGCATTCACCGACACACAACACAGACCAACCAATCACTTTGGTTGCATAAGTTATAGCTCACACATTGAACCACATAGCAAATTGCAACAATAATAACTAAATGGAAGTCACAGCGTCCATGTTGTTGGGCCCTCGATGCTAAAAGCAATAGCCACGAAAATTTTTGGTAAGAAGTTTAACGGGCTAGAGAAGCGTCAATTTTGTGGTGAAATAATAACGATAGTATTTCTAACAGGCACGCCATTACATACCGATTCTGTGATGTCTTTCCATTTCTAGACACGCGTAAGCTTATTTTATAATTGAAAGCAACTTCTTTTTGTGGCTATGGCTACTTAAAAAATTCCTTAGATGAGGTATTACAGGACTGAATACGGCTATATACGGTTCCATTAGTATATAATTACAATAAAATTTTTTCTCATTTTTTTTCACAAATAAAAACTTGGTATTTTTTTCCCTTTTAAAAAAATAAAAAACTTTTTTGCTCATTCTCAGCCATTGTCGAGCTTCTATGAGTTAACTAGTGGTTCAGGATGATAGATATCGAGAATCTACTATGAGGAATCCTATAGTGTCAGGAACTCTATGTTTATTTAAGTGTATATTCAGGCTATTAACATTGTTTTTTGCCACTAAGTTTGATTATCAAGTGTAAATATGGGATTCATTGTAGCTTCGATGTATTGTTGATTCTTTATATTGCTTCTCGACAAAGAGGTAGTAGCTGTTTTCAACGACAGTTCTGAATAGATTGATTGGGGAGGTGGTTAGAAAGATATACACATGGTGGCGTTTCAGGCGTAAAGTGGTATGAGCGGATAGATAGTGGGAGTGCAGGAGTCTAGAATTTAGCAAACTTTGACACCGCGTTTACAAATTGACCGTGGGACGCAGGCTATGATCAACTAGGTATGAGTCCTGTGAGAGATGCAAAAGTACTTATATAATATTTTCGTAGCATATTCTAGCTTCTTCTACTCTGGATTTGCTTAGACACAGCGCTCGGCAATATCACGATTTAGTGAATTACATTTTAACTTAGAGGCAGCCCTTGCCCACGTGACAGCTCGTGTATCGCGCGAGGTTGGTTTAGATGTATTTCCGGGAGAATACTCCGTGCGTTAGGTAATTCCGGCGGGTAGGGCCGGATACTCCTGAATAGAAGACAAATTGCGCGGTATAGAGAGGTACGTAAGGTAGCCACGGATCAGGTGAAAACGCGTCTTGCGTATTTCCTGTTGAGAAGAAATAATGGTCATCTTCGGGGTCCATACGTGTGTAGGGTATTGTGCGATGGCCTTTTTACCAATGTGGGAGGCTATGCGAGTGATTGTGCGGACTAGTTCTCTGTGGTGTCAGGCTACTGGTATCATAGTTTCGCGATTATCAACTATCGGAAACGTTGACGTTTCGACTTGGAAGTTTAGTGGGAATTCTATAGGTAGTGAGGCGGGCCTGCACGCTGGATAATGGCCGTTTGGTTTGGAGATAACGACGGTGTGTGGAGCAATGGATGGGATGTGAGGCTGTGGTGAAGGTTTGCCTCTGGCGTAATTCGCGTATGGTCCTAGTCGCTGAACGTCCGATCGATTTAGGTTCGCGTGTGTGGTTGCAGATCTCCGATGAGAGCAGGTCTTGTAAGTAGTGATTGTACGATGTGGTGGAGAAGCACGTTTTTCGCTAGTGTGTTCGACTCGCGTAGAAGGCGCAGGCCGTGCTCTACATGGGGAGAGACAGTCTCAACCGGTAGATGCAGTGACCTGTGAAGCGGCTTACTTTGTTGTTCGTAGAGTGGAGGAGACTGGGTCTCTGCTGGTGCTGTGCTAATGTTGATGGCGTTCGAGATGCACCTCCGTTGTTGAAAACGAGGCTACGTGCCCTGTTGAGGGCCTTGGCTGGAGATCGCATGAAGTGCTTATGCGGTGAGGTCTTATTTTATATCTTGACTTGCTGTACAGCGGTCTGCATTCTTTGGGTTTCGAGCATAAACGGGGAGGCGTCGGTCGGTGGGGGCTTGATGATGTCATTTGAGATGTGTCTAAGTAGTATGGTTACTTTGCTGCTCTTCTGAGTCTATTTCTGCTTCAGGTTGTCAGGCCACACGGTCAGTCACTGCGCGTGTGCACGTTTTTGGGAGTGCGTGGATGCGACCGTGCAGGGTTACGAGTCACTATACCTGCCGACTACATAAAGCTGTTCTGAGTTTTAAAAATATTTTAATGGATACTTATATGTGTTGGATGATAACAGTGGACTTCTGGCATCGTATCATGACATCGAGTGTTTAATCGGAATAGTATTGTAAATGGAGTGAAGGTGGCTGGTGCCTTTATCGCTTTGGTGATCTATGTAATAGGGACTAATAAGTCTTGTAGTGCGCTTAATCTGCGTCTGACTCTTAACATCGTATCTGCGTACTGTTGTTCAACCTTGATTGTCTAAGTAACGTGTTCGAGTCTCACTATGCGTTTCTATCATCGCAATAATAGAAGTAGTATATTAGATCTATCTCTAAATCGCTTCAATAATATCGTGATTTCATAGAATGGTACATTACTTCAAGTTCGCGTAAGTGTTAGGTCTGTGCAAAATTATTCATGATAAATATAGTGGCGACGAATCTAAGAACGTATTAAGAGCAGTTTCATGTGGTCGGGTATCAGTAAAGCGGGTAATGCAGAGAATAAACTACTCAAATAATGAAAGTCTTACTTGAGATTGGTTTTTTCGGTACTTACTCATCTCTAGTTTCAAAAGGTCTCAATATTGAATGACTAGTTCCCGATCTCAACGCGTTTTCTTACCCGGGCCCGCATTTAGACAACTCACATAGATTAGCTCGGGTAGTATTGTGTTGATTTTGCGGCCAACTCTTCTCCGGCGGCCTTCGCTCTTGGGTAAGGGATTAGCAAGCGTAACAAGCTCGGCACGATGTTGCATTGGCTCATGCTTTATTAATTGTCAAATTATTGTTTCTGCTATATCGGAGCATATAATGTTGGCCAGCCTCTTGTTGTTGCTACCAGCATTGGAGATACTCCTGGGCATATTGGCCTCTTGCCATTAATCAGGCTTCGTGAACTGGCGTTGGGTCGTTTCTTGTGACGGACTGTATGTTGTCTTTTGTGGCCCACTCTAGGTCAGTGGTATTCGAACCCTAATCACTCTGATACGATCCTATGCTTTTGTATGGGTTCCCGTCTACCGCGGTTCTCCGTCGGGTCGAATGCCTCTAGGGTCTCCTGTCGCATTTTTCTGATCCTGCCGCCCTAGTTCCTCCACTAACTCAGGTCTAATATCTTCTCTCCTCGTAGGGGGTTGTTACTAGGCTCCTGGGATTTTTTTTCTGCATCTTGTTGATCATTGTCTCTTCCTTTATTCATACTCTATCTCTCTTTTCTTTCCGATGCATCAATGGTTCACCCTCCACTTCTTACCTCTCCTCTTCAGCTTGGGTAAAAAAAATCAAGGAATATGATTCTGATATTATCTAATTATCATACGTTTACTTTATCTCAATTAATGTCTCTATATCTACTCATTTATAGTACTCTTATCCTCTTATTATATTATCTATTATCTATATATTCCATCTATTATTCATATAATATATTTATATTTATATATCCTATCTTATTATTCATATCTATCCTCTATACTTTAAATTATAATACTATACTTAAAATCTATTATATCTCTCTCTATTTCACGTATTAATAATATACTATTAATATCTATCATTACTATTATATTTTGTTTGATTTTAACCTGTAAGATTCTATTGCCATTTTGAAATTGTAATTTTTCATTTTTGATAAAATTGAAAGTACATAACTTAAATTTATTCAGTATTTACAGAATAAGTTCTTTTACATCAGTTTATCGATACTTTCCATTGTCATATGACTCTTCAAGTTCTTCATCTCACTTTGTCCAATCTCTTTAATATTTGGCGTTATTCTCTATATCCAAAAACTTCATTGTTATTCGAAAAGTTATTCTTGTTGGATCTTCTCCTTCATCTATATATTCTCCCCATTCGCAAATTCTTTTCTTACTATTTCAATCTGTCTCTATTCCTTAAGGTCTTATAAATTAATATCATATATAAACGACGAAATACTCTCTCTGTTCCAATACCTAATCGGTTACAATATCTCACAAGCATTCCTTGACCTCCTCACCATTGCTATCTGTATCGATACATAATGCTATAGTATCTTCTCATGGGCTCGTAGTTACTATATATTCTCCATTCATTCTTGTGTCTGCTCTCCCTCCATTCCCTCTTCCCTCCTTAGCCTTGAATAGCTCTGCAACCATCCGCTATCACCTCTTTCTTCCCACACAGCTCGCTCATGTGAGATTATTATTGGCTACCTGCCAGATATTTTCGCCTAATTAACATCTCTCTCTTATCTGAATGTCACTCTACACCATGTTTCCTTTGCTTCCTTTGAGAATCAAATTAGCTGATATTTGACACTCTTCTCTCATTGCACTCCTTTCAGTTACTCAAAGTCTCCTCTGTTGGTATATCAGATGATACACCATGACTATAGACAGACTATTGTTCCATCATATCCTATTCTAAATTCTTTTGTTTCAACCCTGAATTTCTCTATCATCCACACTACCCCTTCTGTTTACGAGTGGTCCGGTAAGAGCCTGCGGTAATTGTTAGACGCATAGCATTTCGAACTCCTTTCACGTTTTCATGTCTTTTCTTTTGCGATATCATTATTTGCTTTAATTCCCTTCCAAAGGTGTATCAGTTATTGATCACTCGCAATGCGTCTCGCATGCTTTTGGCCGTCCGGCATGGAGCAACCGATTTCCATTCGCAACCGTAGGCACATCAATATGGGCATCTCGCGCTAAGGTCAGTTATCCCCTCCTTACGGGCAGAATTGTCAGTTCAAAGGTGTTTTCCCACTTTCAAGCTATACTTGTTTTTTGTTTTTTGTTTTAATAAATAATACTATTTCTCATTAATCTATTACAGTTTCTGACTATCTGGGTTAAACACCAGGCCTGAGTTACTAGTGGCTGAGCTTAGAGGGGTCGGATTTATGATCTCTGAGTACCAACGTATATCTATTTCTCTTGCTGAATTTCATCCTTGGCGCGTGACGTAAGTTTCACATTCCTCTCAGTTCTAATCTGTTTTCCCTGATGGATCCCTGGTTTGCCCTTCACTCCCCTATTTATCCCTGGCACCCGACCAGGGTCGACACAATTAGGTTGTTTTATCATCAAATTCTCCAAATATAGCATATTGGGAGGCGGATATGGTGGGCTGTGCATAGCTACCGATACACGATTCATTCGGGTTCATTAGGATATTTAAACTTCTAATAAGTCTCTTTTTTTCTCTTTTTCTTTTTTTTTCTCTTTTTTCGGGGTCGGGTAACAAATTATCTACATCTTCTTCTACTATTTAAATGTATCAAATCATATAAAATTTACTCTACTACATAAATTCTATATGCTTTATTTTTATAAAAATATTTTTCTTTATATCTCTCTCTAGTGGGCAAATGGGGCCAAGAGGTCTACTTAATGTCCTTCACCTTCCAGAGCTTGGCTAAGCCAAACCAATATTTCAAAAGCTTCCTTCAAATGGATCCGACATGTCTCTTGTTAATATCATCACACTCTTGACAAAGTGCTCGTATCTGGCTTAATCCAGGAGTTGCGGGGAAATCAGGTGATAAGGTACACGTTGTGCTTATACCTGATTTATTCTCTCCAGTATATCATCATCTCTCTCACATCTGCTAGATTTCTGATCTTTATTCAATGGTCGGTTATATTTGCCTTCGGGTCTCGTAGTTCTGGACTCTGAAAGAATGAGTGAGTACCTGTCGCTCATCGAATCCTTCTCTCTCTTGCCACTGGATGAGTCAAATAGATCACCTCGATTTGAGGCTTACCGGCGTAAGTTTGGGTGTCAATTGTATGTATTGAGATTTTGAATTATATTTATGTAACTAAAGTATCAAAACCCTGAAGAGGAATGAATATATAATATGTGAATGTACTAAAGTATTAGTTTAATCAAGTTTGATAAATGGAATCAGGTCTATAAAAAATAGACAGCATATTGCTGAAACTATGAAATTAGTTTTGTTACTACTATGAAACTAATAGCTTCTAATAAATTCGACGCCTATAAATGCAACAGCTCTCAATGTCGTCAATATTAATCGAGTTATATCCCATATACATACTTATATCCCTCATACTTGTCTTAAACAACACATTTCGAAGTTCTTAATAATTCTTATTTAACTTTATTATATTTTTATCTTCATTTCATTTTATTTATTTTATTAACTTCAATTTATTATTATTATTCATTATTTATTTTAATTATTTATTTGTTGATACTCTGCATGGAAAAGTTTTTGGTTATCATTCGACTGCACAGAAGCTGACAGTGTGTTTATTAATACGCAGGGGGCCTGCTTGTTTCGCACATTAAAATATCCCCATTATTTATATTATTGGTTCTACAGTCCAATGCCTCGATAGTTGGTAGGATGGAGGAGAGCTCTACAGCCCCGTGCTAGGGAACCCATGTCATTGAATTTTTGGTGTAGGTCGCTTGATCCACTGGCATACTCTAGTCTACCCATCTCGCAGTTCGGGAATGAAAAGGGAACAGACTAATGCTGGCTTGGCTGAACGTTTATTGGCGTTAGGTGGTAGGATGGTGGGTCAGCGCTAAACGTTGCAATCTTAAATTTTTGGGTGACTTTATTTTTTTTATACAGCGGGTATCTTGTATAGCTTGATTTTGTGAAGTTGCGCTCTTTCACTGCGGTCCTGCTTTTGGAGGGTTTGTGTTGTTTTACACTTGTTTTGTCTTTATAATGTACAGCCTTAATTGACAAACTTGGTTGTCTGAGGTAAGACGAATATCTAAGGTACAGTTTGTCCAGATGGATAATGTTTCCAGATGTGGGAACCATGAATTGATTAAATATTGTGAGAAAGGAAGAAACTTTATGCTTTCGCTGAGCTTGTGCGGTGTGAAGGAGTAAATATGAGAGATAAAGTTGGTTTTGATTTATTTGCGTATCCAGTGTTGAATATGTTGTTGGGAATGACTTCCGGCTGGTAACCTTAAGGATAGAGTATCATTTGAGTCAGTATCAAAAGAAGTGGATTCGAGGAAAAGGAATGTTGTACATTCTATACACAGCAAGCGAGAAAGAGTGTTGCACTATTAAAATGATAATCATTGTCTGTGGGTTGTCTTGGGCTATTGGTCCCCAATTTTCCGGGATGTAACACTCCAATCATTGACTTTCTCGATGAGTTTGTTGAAGTCTTCTCATGGGTGTATTTGGTTGCAATGTGGCTCTTTCACTTTCAAAGGTATGCCAGGGGTAGTGGTAGTGGGTGGGTTTCTTTATTTAATTTTCGTACAATTATTCGTCTGCTATTTCCCGTTTTTTTCTCCGTTCCTATTGTTATCTTAACCCTTTTTCTTTCCTGTTTGGGTGGTCCATTTGTGTGGCTGCACTGACAGCTGCGGAGCCTCGGCGCTGCCCCGCCAGACCTTCCTCAATCTGTGGAGGAGGATACACTGAATCTTGCATCTCATTTCTCGATGAAGCAATTCTGTGATCATCCATGTATAATCCCTTATCTTCCGGCTTCTAGGTCTAAGTTGACTCATCGAACTCCCTTGGCCTTATTATTATTCATTTGTATTTCTGTCGGGTTCTACTCTGGCCATCTGATTGATAATTCCATCCCTCATTTAATCTCCTTGACTTCGTTCCCTCAGTTTCTGAATCCTGAATCTGGACGCAGTCATCTGTTGATATTAACTGTTGCTTTTACCACCAAGTCCTCCTGCCGTTACACCGGAAACATTTGCCGCTCTTTCACCTTCGATGAACCTCCTCCACTTCTTTGAATACCTGTCTTCATTCCGGGAGCGCACGTCGACTTGAGCCCCGCACCAGTCCATCACACCTCACACTCCTACACGAAGGCTTTCCCCACTGTCTCTTCCTTCTTGTGCAAAACCCTACCCATGCTCCTCTCCTAGTTCTCTTTCTTGCTATATATCTCTATTCCAGCTTTTCTTTCCACCCTACTTTTGTGCTGCGTTCCCTCTCCTTATTCTCTTATTCCTTATTCCGCCTAGTCCCACGCCGCTCCCGTTTGGTACTAAGCTGACTGGGATTGTCCTATTGGCTCATCGTGGCGGACAACGGCACAAATCTATGCGCTTCTATATTGGATAGTTCGGTTCTGCACCGGAACCCTCCGCTTGGTTCCGGCTGGAGAAACTGTCCTTTCTAGGGGATAAAGATCGATTTTACCTTTTTCCCGCTGTGTCTTTTGCTTCTACCTCACTAGTTCAGTAATTGGTTGACCATCTGTGTATGTTACTCCAAGTTGCCTTATAGGTGCCTCGCATCACTATAACATATTGCATTGCTTTCTCACGTGCGTCCCGTCGTTCACCTTACTTCGGCAACGAGGGGGGGGTTACGTGTTCTCGGTACGGCCGCGTTTTTGGGCGATCTTCCGGTATGACCTTTTCTCACCCCTGCACTCTATCTCCATTATATATCGACAACTAATTTTCACCTTTGTCTGGTGAATAAAACTTAGCATCCTAGTCTTTCTTAAGCTTCTTGGACCCTAATCTATATTAAATTAGAGTTTGCGATACCATGGTTGTGTTACATACTCAGTACTATAACATATTGGTGTATTGAGACTCTAAGTTAAATTTGTGAAGGTATATTAATTTCATTTATTGTGTAATTTTAACCTGTATATCATTATGGATAACTCCCATAGCATTTCCATTTCTCAGGTATGAGACCGCCAACACGTTTTTAGTTGTCTTTAAACTAGCACCATTATAACCTCGCCTTATTAACATATTAAATACCACTCCTTAGGGAGCAAATATTGGTAGTTCTATATTTAGTACCTCCACAAGGTGCGGGCCTGTCCGTCCATTAAGCGATTTTCACCGTTTTACGCCTGCGTCCATATATCTTTTCTTTTCCCACTTGGTACTCATGATCGGTTTAGTGTTGTCACGCACTTTTAGCGACCGCTCTGTTTTCAGTTTGTACTTTGGCTGACTTTTTATGTGACATACTTTGTGCTGTATAATTTGAACGCATTTTATGTTTATTTAGGTCACCTATTTCTTAATCCTTTTTTTATTATTTCTTTTCTTTATTTTTCAACTCTTCTTTTCTCTTGTACTGTCCTCAACCCGGTTCTTTCATTTTTGCTTTTATTAATTTTTCTCTTTTTTCACTTTGTGTATTCCCCGATTTTATTTTATTTTTTGTTCATTTTCCTTTTTCTTTTCTTCTCTTTGTTTGCCACCGCGGTAAACTTCTCTTCAAGCGAAGCTATTGCTGTTCTATGTCGGGACGCTGTATGAGCCTCATAAGTCCTGATTTCATCTGCCCTACGACTCATCACTTATCGACCAACTTTCCTGCTATACTGACTAAATATCTAACTTGAACTCTTCGAACAGGCGCATCTTTCTCACCTATTAAGACAGGTTGGAGGACTCTGATATCTTTGCTATTTTTTTTGACGCTTTCTCATTGTTAGTGTTTGTATTTTGATAACTTTTTTTATTTACTACGGACAACACCAATCTTGCCTTATTCACTTCTCTATTCTTCTTCCAAACTATCGATTATCCAATTCTAACTTCTTTGCATTCATCTCCCTTCTGCTTGGTCTTACTTCTTAGTTTCTTCGTTCATTCCTTACTATTCTTACTACTGGTGAGCACTTCATCAGCCCTTCCTCCTTCCCTTTTCTTCTTTATCTTAGCGGAGAAGCTTTATAACAACAGTGCTGGGGGGAGTGTGCTCTTTTCCATAACCCCTCTTCCTTCGATCTAAGCACTCCCTTGTTCTTGACCTACCCTCACCCTATGCATACTATCTCTTCTATAGTAGTTTGGTGCCATTCTCTCGTATAAGCCGTCTATGTTGTTTTCTTGCCTTTGTATTTATTAGTGTCCCTTTCTTGTGGGGCCTCTACTACTCCTCTCATTACATTTTTACCCCACCATGCTGGAGTAGCCGCTCTCTCTAGACGACGCTTCACTGTGGTTCCTACTATGCCCTCTTTTCCCCCACAGCCCGTACATCTGAAGATATCTCTAATCCATTCACAAATTCTCTTTTAATAAAAGACATTGCACTACAACAAACTTAAAATCAATATTTAACTAACGGGCATTTTGCTGGGCTTTCGTATACACCTCACCCCTTGTTCACACCCCTTTATATCCCTTGGACTTATACCTTCACTTTGCCTCTCACTCCCAAACCTCAACACTACCCTTCCTCAAACTTGCAACGTTCTACGACCTTTATTTATTATTGCCGCTGCTTAAGCTAGTCCTCATGGCCGTTCGACCGCCCCGTCTGCGTTCTTGTACGTATACCTACGTCAGCGTTCCATCTCTCACTATCCTCGTATCACACCAAGAACTTATATTTTAAGGAGCTTCCCCTTTTTCTACTGTGTATGGGGGTGTCAGTCGAGTGCGTGGATGTCTCTTCTCCGGTAGCTCTGGTATTCTAATCAACTTCTCTCATCGGATTCGTCTTCATTTGCCAGGCTTTCCACTCTGCCCCCTTTTCTTGCCCTTCCTCAGCTGCCTGTTCCCCTTGCGGATCCCCTTTTCTTACGGTTGTTTTCGTACACCACCTCTATGTTCTCCTTTCCGGTTGTCCTCCCTCCTGCGTTAATTCCGTAGTTGTGGGACGTTGCTCTTGGTGGTTTTCATGGGTTCTATTCTGCAGGTGACTCGAGTTCTCCCTCTCTCGTATAAGGCAGATTTAAGTCATAGTATCACTCACTTGCCTCACCGTGCATTATAGTTTTTACGTCCTCTACGTATGGCGCTTTTTCATATCTTTTGGGTCTCAACGTCGTTGCATTCTTAGGCGTCTACTCCTCATTTTACCTCTAGGGTCTGCGATGATTCTTGGTGTCTCGGCGTTTTGCTTTGGAGCCAGCCATTCGCACCTAGATAGCAGGGAAGGAGGAAGGAGGATCTGCCTGTGTTATAAGTACCCGGGATAGCCGGTGCGCAGCATTTGTGGGTAACGCGGTGCACCCCCTTGGCCACCACCTTATGGGGACTCTACATCCGCAGCCAACTTTCGTCTATTTCCCCCTTGCTCGGTTGAACAGAGCTGGCGCTCCTCCCCATATCTCTTGCCGGGAGTTGGTCAATCGGTGCTATGCTTCTTGTCCTGGGCGAGACCTGTTCGCCGGCGCATTTTTCCCCCATCTTTTGGTCTGGAGTGTACGTGACTTTTCGGTATCGTTCGTCTATAAGGTCAAATAACAAATTCACCGGTGTCGTCTTGACCTTTTCGCTGGCTTGGACCAGTGCTCTCATCTGTTCCGCCTCGTGCTACCGTATTCTGACTCCTCAGCGGGGCACCCTCCTTCTGTTTTTTTATTACCTTTTTTTTTTCAACGTTGGGTGAAACAAATTACATACGTGATTGGCCTAGTTTTAATATCTTTTTTTTTCAGATTTACAACTTACATATCCCTCTTCACATAACCCATCACTAGTCTCTTAACTTTATACTCTTATTTTCAACGCGTGAATTACCTCTATGGTTTTACCTTACAGGTCCTTTTTTGGCTGTGTTTCTTTGCACTTTTTCCTCCTACGCTCATTCTCTCTTTCTTCCTCGATTTCATTTTCTAAACTTATGCCAATTTTTTAGCTGTTTTCTTCTCTCCAACCTTGGTAATATTGAACTTTAAAAATCTCTTATCATTCACACCAGAAATAGTCAATTCAGAATCATCACCATACAGCATTTAAAAATCCAGCTTTTTATTCCTTCATCTCTTTCCTTATTTTTTCTCACTAGTTTATTTTTTTTTTCTTTATCGCAATTTTCTGTTCGAAGGATTTCATGTGGAGGATTGGAGTGAAGTTTGTTTTTATTTTTTTACAGAGCGGTCTCCTCCCTGGCGCATCGGTACTTTTCTGAGTACTTGATGTCCGTTGAAGGTCATATTCGCTCTTTGGCTTCCCCGGGCTTCGTCACAATGATTGGTCTGGGCCGGCGTCCACTCTTCTGCGGCTCTTTCTCTGGACCAGGCAATCTTTAATTGGTTTTTTACGACGTCAAGGTACGGTTTATAGCTCACCCATAATTTTTCCTTGTCCCCGTCACTATGGTCCTATTTCTTATTCCGTCCCTCCCTTTCTTCTCCTCTTGCGTTCGTTCTTGGTCCCCTCCCTTGAATTTATCCCTTCTGTTTTGTCATATCTTTGTTTGGTTGTGGTGGCTTTCTCTTCTCTTTACACTCCTGTGATTCGCCTGTTGTGCGCGTGCTCGTGCTCACGCTTGTTGACTGAGGTTATATGCGCACTTTCCCCCCTGTGCCATCGTCATTTTTGCTTGCTCAACTACTCACCCAGGGGTTTTAGGCTAATCTCTAACGCTGCGCTCCTCTCCTCTTCTCCGACCTATCTTTTCTGCCTTCTTCGGTTTCCCTGGCCCTCCGCTTCCCTGCCTTGTCCCACCCCATTTTAATCCCCTTCCGCCTCTGCCCCCACGCTCCCATCTTCGTGCTGCTCTCTTGCACTCTTCAACTCTTCCTGCATCCCATTTTGGATATATTTCTTATTTCTGATCCTCCGCGCTTTTCCTTTTGCCCCCTACCCTTTGCCCCTCTCTTCCGCTTCAACTTCTATTCTCTCTTTCTCTCTAACTATCTAATTTTTTCATGCTCTTGTCTTATTCTTAATGGTATTTCCTCCATTCCCTCCTCCCCCTCTTCCATGTTCCATAATATCTTGAAATACCCCCATATTTCCGTCACCTCCTTTTTCCTCTAGAAGAGGTTCTCCCTCCTTATTCAGAACCGTATGAATTTAGGATTCTTTATTTCCTCTCATACTCTTGGCCAATAAAAAAAAAACAAAGGGTTTTTTTTTTCCCCCCCCGTTTTTCCGCCCCCCCCCTCCCCCCTCCCCTCGTTTATCCCTTTTTTTCTAAGAATCCTTCTTCAGTCTGTTCCTATTCTTCTCAATTTTTTTTTTTTTTTTTTTTTTTTTTTTCTCGATGCCACCACTCACGGGCAGGGTCCTTTACAATAGGAGGGAGCGGAAAAAAATTAAACAAAAAATAAAACAAAAAAAACTAACATAAACAAAGACAAATGGAAAGTAAACCCACCCAGTCCGTTGCCTAACGCAATTCCTTCAGGTGGGTGCAGACGTGGAACTTAAAGAGAGGAAGATTGAATACTGGTGGGAAAATAGATGAAGGCAAGGAGTTCCACAAAACAGATGTGGCTGGAAGGAAAGAGGCACCACAACGAGTGATCTTGAGTCTCCAATATTCACACAATATTTATGTGATAGTAAGTCATCTCTTATGTTAAGAGGGCGACGCAGTGGTGGAGGAATGCGAGAGGTCAATTCTTTCGAGCACCTGCCGTTGTAATACCTATAGAAAAGAGATAGGGCGTCAACTTCACGTCACAGAGAAAGAGGATCAAGGGAGTCAGAAAGTATGGGACAATTTATAAGTCTCTTAACCTTAGCCTCAACCCAATCCAAAAAGAGGGTGGAACCGGATTCACCCCAAATGTGAGAACAGTATTCCATACAGGGGCGAATAAAGACTTTATATACTAGAGCATCTGAGTAGGAAATGAAGAAAAAAAATTCACGCAATCTGAACATAGTTCCAGTTTCCTAGAGGCATTTTAGCAACCGATGTGAATATCAAAACCAAAACAATTCAATATTTATGTTTAGTCCAGAGTGTTTAATGTTGCTTTACAGGTGAGACATTAGAACCGTCGAAGGTGATAGGAAAGTTGGGAGGTGTTTTAAAGAGGGAGATATGAAGAAGTTGAGTTTTTAAAGAGTTAAATTTCACAAAATTGCTGTTATCCCACTGACAAATCCCGACCAGATCGGCAAGAATTGAATCGGAAAGCCGTAGACGAGAGGCAGCTCTAGATACAAACGTTAGACCACATTTGAAATGAGTGGATGAATGGATAGTTGAGTCATCGGCATAAGAATGAACAGAATTAGAAGTACAGCTAAGAAGATCGTTGATGAAAAATAGGAATAAGGTTGGAGATAAAACAGAACCTGAGGAACACTACAATTAATATGAAAGGAGGAAGAAGTTGCTTCATCAACAAGAGCTGCAATGGAACAATCTGAAAGAATACTAGACAAGAATAAGCAAAGCGAAGGAGGAAAACCAAAGGAAGGTAGCTTAGAGAGTAGCGACGCGTGCCATACCCTGCCAAAACCTTAGATATGTAAAGCGCTACCATACAAGACTCCCCATAGTCCTTAAGGGCAGAAGACCATAAATCAGTGAGATATGAAAGAATGTCACCAGTTGATCTCGAATGTCGAAAGCCATACTGACGATCTAAAAGAAGGGAATGAGATTCTATATGATCGAGGAAATGAGAGTTAAAGAGAGCTTCAAAGATTTTAGACAGACTACAAGTTAAAGCAATAGGTCAAAAGTTAGAAGGATCAGAACGACTACCTTTTTTCGGGATTGGCTGAGTAACAGCGCGCTTCTGGCACTGAGGAAAAGTATTAGGATTAAGGCATAGAGAGTAGAGTTGAACGAGTCTAGGTGCTAATTCAGAAGCACACTCCCTCAAAACACGAGGTGGAATACCATCTGGGACACTGGCCTTCCGGACGTTGATAGATCTCAGATTCTCATGTACCCGGTTATGAGTAATGACAGGTAGATACATGGGACACTTGAAAGAGGGTGGAGCAGGAGCAGGGGAACCGGAGTCGTCCAGGGTGGAATTAGATGAAAAAAAAGAAGACCAAAGAGATTAGCCTTTTCAGAAGGAGTGTTAGCAACAGAACCGTCAGAACGGATAAAAAGGGGAAAAGGCAGATTTACAGAAGTTATTGGAAATGTTTTTGGCAAGAGGCCAAAAATTTTCAACAGAAGGAGAATCAAGAAGTGCAGCGCACTTCTTTTTAGTGTAAGAAAGCTTGGCCAGTCGAATAATATCCCTGCATCGATTCCGGGCAGAATGAAAATTAGTTAGAGTGATAGGAGAACGAGAGATTT